>JBBPBX010029324.1:20081-33938 GCA_038048925.1 Garcialebias charrua | reverse complement strand
TATATATATATATATATAAGCAGTAGGCGGCTGTGTCTGAGTAGTTAGAGCAGTCGTCCTCCAATGCAAGCGTTGGGGATTTGATTCCACCAGCAGTCACAACCCTAACCCAACCCTATAAGTGCAGTCCATTTACCATTTATAAGGTCATTCTCACTGGAGTGGTTTGCAGCCGAATGTGATGCGGACGGGATGAGGATCAGTTCCTCCAAATCCGAGGCCATGGTCTTGAGCCAGAAAAGGGTAGCATGCCCTCTCCGGGTCGGGGAGGAGGTCCTGCCCCAAGTGGAGGAGTTTAAGTATCTCAGGGTCTTGTTCACGAATGAGGGAAAACTGGAGCGTGAGATCGATAGGCGGATAGGTGCAGCATCCGCAGTGAAGCGGGCGCTGTACCGGTCTGTCGTGGTGAAGAGAGAGCTGAGTCGAAAGGCAAAGCTCTCAATTTACCGATCGATCTACGTTCCCACCCTCATCTATGGTCATGAGCTTTGGGTTATGACCGAAAGAACAAGATCTCGGATACAAGCGGCTGAAATGAGTTTTCTCCGCAGGGTGTCTGGACTCTCCCTTAGAGATAGGGTGAGAAGCTCAGTCATCCGGGAGGGACTCGGAGTAGAGCCGCTGCTTCTCCACATCGAGAGGAGCCAGTTGAGGTGGCTCGGGCATCTGGTTAGGATGCCTCCTGGACGCCTCCCTGGTGAGGTGTTCCGGGCATGTCCCACCGGGAGGAGACCCAGAGGAAGACCCAGGACGCTGGAGGGACTATGTTTCTCGGCTGGCCTGGGAACGCCTTGGGATTCCCCCGGAGGAGCTGCTCCAAGTGGCTGGGGAGAGGGAAGTCTGGGCCTCCCTACTTAGGCTGCTACCCCCGCGACCCGACCCCGGATAAGCGGAAGAAGATGGATGGATGGATGGATGGAATTATTTAAAATGTATTTAAAAAGTATTTATCCATCCATCCATCCATCCATTTTCTTCCGCTTATCCGGGGTCGGGTCGCGGGGGTAGCAGCCTAAGTAGTATTGGCTGTAGTAAAAGTAAAAGTATTTATAAAAATGGAAATTAATAAATTGTGTTATAAATTTGCAAGCCTGTCTCAGATGTCCTAAGTATTTGTCTAAAATGTACGAACCGGTGTGCCTTGTAAATCGCATAACCTTATTGAGAACCACTCGGTACCACCACATTTTTGACGTTGTTGGTAGGGCCCTGTATGCGTGTAAAGTATATATATAGGTAGTCCTCAACTTACGGCGGTCTCAACTTACGGCAATTCGGTGTTACAAACGCATCTTATTAATAAAAAAAATAAATTAAATTTGAAAATTTGAAAAATCTTATTTTATGTGTTAAATAATCTTGATTTTATGTGTACAGCACTTTGTTGCAGCTATGGTTGTTTTAAATGGCTTTATAAATAAAGTATTATTATTTTTAATATTATTATTATTTAGAAGGAGATTTACACAGATTCCGGCAGTTTTCGGCAGTGTCTGCCGGTTTTCGGTTAGCTTAGGTTTGCTAACGCCAGTCCCACCGGGGACACGGAGCCAACGGGCGGCGGAGATGCCTGCTACGGCCGGGAGCTCGCCTCAATGCTCCGCCTGGCAGTCTCAGATGTTGTTGGGACCCGGAGCTAACTTGCTAACGCCAGCCCCACCGGGGACACGGAGCCGACGGGCGGCGGAGATGCCTGCTACGGCCGGGAGCTCGCCTCGATGCTCCGCCTGGTAGCCTCAGATGTTGTTGGGACCCAGAGCTAACATGCTAACGCCAGCCCCACCGGGGACACGAAGCCGACGGGCAGCAGAGAGGACTGCTGCGGCCGGGAGCTCGCCTCGATGCTCCGCCTGGCAGCCTCAGATGTTGTTGGGACCCGGAGCTAACATGCTAACGCCAGCCCCACCGGGGACACGAAGCCGACGGGCAGCAGAGAGGACTGCTGCGGCCGGGAGCTCGCCTCGATGCTCCGCCTGGCAGCCTCAGATGTTGTTGGGACCCGGAGCTAACATGCTAACGCCAGCCCCACCAAGGACACAGAGCCGACGGGCGGCTGAGATGCCTGCTGTGGCCAGGAGCTCGCCTCGATGCTCCACCTGGCAGCCTCAGATGTTGTTGGGACCTGGAGCTAACATGCTAATGCCAACTCCACTGGGGACACGAAGCCGACAGGCGGCGGAGAGGACTGCTGTGGCCGGGAGCTAACATGTTAACGTGGAGAAATGGCTTCACCAGCTACCAGTAAGTTATTAACTCATTTTCACTTCATTATGGCTCCAAATGTATGGAGCTAACATGCAGTTACAAACAGTTACGACCGCGTGAAGCAGCTCGAAGCTGCAGAGCTCAGACGTGCAACGAGCTAACATGCTAACAGACATGCTAACTATTTTTTTCCTTCATTATGGCTCCAAATGTACTGTATGTTTTTTGATAATTATGTAGGGTACTGTGTTAGGATAGGAGAAGTGCTTGGTAACTGTACAGTACCGTACATGTACGTGTATAAGTGGCGGCTCATGTGTTTTCCGACTTACGGCGATTTTCGACATGCGAACGGCCGTAGGAACGGAACTCGTTCGTAAGTTGAGGACTCCCTGTATTTATACATAGTACTTTTGTGAACATCTGAGACTGGTATTCTTTTGGCTTTGCTTTTATTTTTGTATATTTTCCTGGTGTTAACTGTATTTGTGTGCAGATTGGACTGCCTGGAGTCTGAGCAGCAGTGGTTCCGTGCAGATCTTCACAAGTGTTTGGTGAGGTGTTTAAAGTTTTAGCCTCAGGGTGCTTTCTGCACTGTAGTAATCACAGGTAGCAGAGTAAGCTTGTGGCAATCATGGATGAAGAAATAAAGGAACTCAATTGGAGGCACGTTTTTAAAGGCTGACAATGAACAGCTGCAACAAGGACAGACTGGCCCAAGTGCTCAGCCGTCCACCTCTTCATCATTACCCGATGCCCCTTCCACACCTAGTCTCCCTGTATCAGAGAGATTCATTTTTGTGCCTAGAGATAGGAAGTGTCCATCTTTAGAGGAAGGATGGGTATAGGGTTGACTGAAAAAGTGTGGATTGGAGCCCGAGAGGCCAGGTATGAAATAAAGTATAGCTCTAGTGCAGAAACAGAGATACTTGAGTTTTTATAGGAATTTTATTGTTGTTTAGAGTTGTACGTTGCTCTTCAGGAGGCATTTTTTTCCGGAGGACAGCCAAAGGCAGAGAGAGTCTTCAGGAGCTCTCCCTCACATTGATGGGTCTTATGGAAAGAGTGAAGCAGCATGCACCTGCTGAGATGTCAAATGCTGGGACTGTTAGACCAGATGAGTACATGTTCAATAGTTTCCTGCAATATGAACTGAAGTAGTTTGTGGCGTCATGAAAATTGTGGTTGCCACGTGTTCTGAGGAGTACTCGGGTTCTACTGCTCTGTTTGGACCTTTGGACACTGGGTTGCCGTAATCAGGGGTACAGCCGACATGTTCGTCATTAGTGTTGGATCGACTGATGTGGTGTTATACCCCTACACAGTTGTGGGCACACTGAATGTTGTCAATGTTGTTGGTTTCCATTCAGGGGTTGCTGAAGTTTCAGCTTTTAGACCTTGGAATTGATATTAGTTTTGAACTTTTGAATCGGCCATCGTCGGGTCGACAATGCAAGAAGGTGGGGTAGAATGTAGTAGTATAGAAATATACCTAGGAATATACTTGGCTAGGGAAACGTCACTTCCTGTTAGATAAGTGGGTGGAGTATAAAAAGAGGTGGCAATACCTGTTCTGGCACTTGGGTTCCTCTTCACGCTCCCACTATTACAACCAGTGTCGGGTTTGGTTGTCGCTGAGCAGCAGATCGTGTATGCGTGCTGTTCAGGCTTTCGTGGGATGAAGGCCAAGCTTGCTGCTTTCCTCATCCTTTGTATGTGTGTGTCAGCAGGTCCTTTGCTGAAGTTGGGACCACGGCTGCTTTGTCTCTACGGAAGATCACTGCTGTTTTGTCTCCACTGTGATTACCATTGTTCTTGCTCCATGGAGGACCACTGCTGTTTGGGTTCTCCAGATTACTGCACTTAATTATCTTCAGATGCGGGTTGCTGCTTCATTAGACTTCTCAACAACAAAGTGTTTGGGGCGCGGTCCCTGAACACGTCAGTGGCGTGGGTAATTAGCCACACACCTGGGTCTGGACTACAACTTTTAAAAGGATTATTTAATTTGTTGAATTATTTAAAATGTATTTAAAAAGTATTTATAAAAATGGAAATGAATAAATTGTGTTAAAAATTTGCAAGCCTGTCTCAGATGTTCTAAGTATTTGTCTAAAATGTACGAAACGGTGTGCCTTGTAAATCGCATAATCTTAATGAGAACCACTTGGTATCACCACCACACTTACATTCATAAAACAGCAGGCAGGCTGCAGACGGAGAGCCTGGTGTGGTGTAGTCCACGGGTTTCTTGTTGTGCTGATCTTTAGCGTAGATGTTGGCCCCAAACTCTACCAGAATCTCGATAATCTCAACTCTCATGTTTTTAGCTGCGTGGTGGAGGGGAGTCTCGTGTAGCCTAGCAGCATTGACTTTTGCACCTGAAAACAAAATGATGAATACATGAATATTTCAAGATAACATAAGACTTTGTCTCTCCTACCTTGAAGACATTGGTGTACATTTCACCTTCTATATCGAACACCACTGTCACCATTAATAGACCACAATTAAACCTACTTAGTTTTGTTTAAAAACGTTACTGCAGATAGTATAGGAGCCAAGATGGTCTAGTGGCAGGGCTTTTGACTTGGGACCCGAAGGACGCGGGTTCGCGCCCCGGCCACTACCCACCTTGGGGTGTCTATGAGTGCACACCTAATTCTCCAGCTCCCCGGGCGCTTTCAGGCTGCTCACTGCACCACCTGGTAGGTGGTTGGGTTAAATGCAGAGACGAATTTCGTCTGTGTATGGGAAACATACGCAGATGACAGGAAAAGACATTATTATTATTATTATAAATCAAAGTTAACACTATTTATCTACTCTACAACAACCTTTACAGCTGAGCTGTATTGGGCAGCACGGTGGCACAACTGGTAGAGCTGCTGCCTCTCAGCGAGAAGGTTGCCGGTTCAAATCCCGGTCCGGGGGCCTTTCTGGGTGGAGTTTGCATGTTCTCCCCGTGCATGCGTGGGTTTCCTCCGGGTACTCCGGTTTCCTCCCACAGACCAAAAACATGCACGTTAGGCTGATTGGTGACTCTAAATTGACCCTAGGTGTGAGTGTGAGAGTGGATGGTTGTTTGGTGTGAGTGAGACAGGTCCCTCTTGTAAATGAGTCCCCGTGACTCAACGAGGCTAGCCTGTATAAATAAAGGTTGAATGAATGAAAAAAAATTGCTCCATTGTGTATGGCCCCTGTGGTGAACAACACAAAAAAGTAAAATTTCACCTACATTTTCTTACTTTGATTCCACACATTTAAATAATGTTTCTCAGCAAGTTTGTGGAAATCCAGCTGTGTTGTTTTAAAAACATTTAAACTTTAATGGACTTGAACATGCAGCGTCAGGTCAGCACTACATGTGTTTATAGGCAAATCAATTAAAAAACATTACCACTAGACTTTTTTTTACTTGTGTTCAACACTTAATTTAAAGGATGTTTCTCTGCTTAATGATGGACAATTCACTTCAGAGGACCTGACTCAACCTTGTTAGATCTAATGGTAATGTTGTTTTCATTATTTAATTTGCCTATTACCGGTATATTTATACACTGATGGGACACACATCAGAGGCAACGAGAGGTTCAGTGTCTTGCCCAGGGACACTTCAAGATCAGAGTCAGAGAGTCTTTATTGTCATTTGCACCGCATGTGGTACATGTGATGAAAACGAGATTATGTACACGGGGTCCCAGTTACATCCAACAACAAATGCAAGAGAAAAACAGTAATAACATCTAGAATTAACTAAGAGAAACATCAACTAGTAATACACTAAGCCCTAATGTAGTGGAAAAACATCATTATAAACAGCAGCACGAACATGAGTCTGTATGAGCAGATGGTCACAGATGAACACAGCAACAAGAAAACAGATCAGCATCAGCATGATGTGATATTTTGCAGTGATTATTCTTATTATTTATTTATTCATGAGTCTAACAGCCTCAGGGTAGAAGCTGTTCCTCAGTCTAGTGGTTCTACATTTGATGCTCCTCAACCTCCGTCCTGAGGGGAGTGGGGCAAAGAGTGAGTGTGCTGGGTGAGTGAGGTCTTTCATGATGCAGGTGGCTCTTTTCCTGCATCTGGAGGTGTAAATGTCTGTGATGGTGGGGAGACTGACTCCAACAGACTTCTGTGCAGCCTTCACCACTCTCTGTAGAGCTTTCCTCTCTGCAACTGTGCAGCCTCCATGCCACACATTGATGCTGGAGCACAGGATGCTCTCCACTGCACACCTGTAGAACGAGGTGAGAACTGGGCTACTCAGACCAGCTCGTCTCAGCCGTCTGAGGAAGTAGAGTCTCTGATGACCTTTCTTGATCAGGCTGGTGGTGTTGTTGCTCCAGCTGAGGTTATCATTCAAGTGTACACCCAAGTATTTGTAGCTGGAGACCACTTCCACTGCAGATCCACTTATGTTCAGTGGGGTGTGGGTGTGTTTGTTCCTTCTGAAGTCCACAATCATCTCCTTTGTCTTCTTCACATTCATGTGAAGGTTATTCTCTTTGCACCAGCTCTCCAGGTGTTCCACCTCCTGCCTGTAGCTGGACTCATCATTGTTTGTGATGCATCCCACCACCGCTGTATCATCTGCAAACTTAACAATATATAACATATATAATATAACATCTGTATAAGATGTGACTGTTGGTGGATTTGAACCTCCAACTCTTGCATTGGAGGACGATTGCTCTAACCACTCAGCCACAGCAGCCCCTGTATGTGTTTATGTTTATGTGAACGAGAAGCTCTGACCCCCCCACACACACACACACACACACACACAAACACACACCCCAATCGCTCCCCTCCCAAGGCCATCTGTGGATCTGTGTCAGATTTGAGCAGGCTGATAGACACTGTGCCATCTTATCAGGTCTATGGAACTTTCTGGCAGTGTCCATGGATAACTCACTGCCCTCATCAGTCTCCTCATGCATAAATATATTATGATGTCATTATGTCTACTGTTTATGTGTGAGTTTCGTTTTTTTTTTCAACACTCACATTGTGCCCTAGCCAGGACATAGTGCAAAATACATTTTTTCTACCTTCCCTCCCCATCGTGCTTTCTCTTTTCCTTACTTTTGTATGTCTGTCTAAAACAGGTCCCTCTTATAAATGATTCTCCAAGGCTCAATGTGATTGATCTGTATAAATAAAGGTTGAATGAAAAAAAGTTAGCCCACAAAAGGCCCCTGGTCTTGACAGGCTCCAAGGCAAAGTGCTGAAGGAGTGTTCCACACAGCTAAGTGGACCTCACTAATCTGTTGCAGTGGCTACTGGATTCTGGTTATGTCCCCAGTCATTGGAGAGAATCCCACATACTGTAGTACCAGTCTCCCAACGGCTCATGCTAAAGACCCAAAGGATTACAGACTAATAGCATTAATATCAACTTTGAGTAATGTCTGTAGAGAGTACTGTGTGAGCCCTTGACATGGTAGCTGATAAACTGGATCCATTATACTGTAGTTTGCCTACAAACCAAGACATGGTATGGAGGACACAAACCTCACGCTTTTAATAATTTGATTTTAAATAGGGGACTCTCCCAAAGATGTGTTATATCTCCCATTTTCATCATTATTTATATATTTATACATTATTTATGAACTATCATTATTTCTCGCTTAAAGAAACTGGTCCAGATGACACAATTTAAACTTTTTGTTGTTATCTACCTGGATGGTTGAGTTTACTTTGGCCTTGGTTGTCCTCAGGCTGTTTCTGTGAGTAGCAAGTTGGCCATCTGGCCAAAACATTTTGATTGGTGTACATGATGATTGTTTTGGATGGGTGTATTTTGCATGTGTCAGAAGCCTAATTTTGAGATTCCAACAGGAACTTGGCTTGCAACACAGCAGTGAAGACCTACATATGGGACAGATGTGGTTGGCAGACTGTTGACTGAGGAAGTCATCTGGATGGGGGACGAGACATTTCTCACTTAAAGAAACTGGTTCAGATGACATGATTTAACATTTTAAATTATTATTTATACAATTTTTACTTCATGCATCATTGAAGAACTGTCTCATTTTAACCATACAGTGGACATCTAAAAACGTTTGTCAAGAAGTCTTTTGGATGAAAGATGAAACATTTCTACGTTTTTTTGTTTTTGAACCCATCCAGAGGACCTGACTCACCGGTAACTTTTAAAAAATTTTCTACCTGGATTATGGATCATGCATCAGAACATACAATGGACATTTTGGGGCAGCTGTGGCTGAGCGGTTAGAGCAGTCTTCCTCCCAATGGGAGAGTTGGGGGTTTGATTTCCCCAGCAGTCACATGTTGAAGTGTCCCTAGACAAGACACTGAACCCCTCATTGCCTCCAATGTGTGTCCCATATATGAATGTGATAAATCACTGATTAATCTCTTTAGAATGATTTGTTCAATTAGCTTTGCAGAGATCTAGTAGAGTGCTGTATGTATGGGGAAATTCATTCATTCAACCTTTATTTATACAGGCTAGCCTCGTTGAGTCATGGGGACTCATTTACAAGAGGGACCTGTCTCACTCACACCAAACAACCATCCACTCTCACACTCACACCTAGGGTCAATTTAGAGTCACCAATCAGCCTAACAAGCATGTTTTTTGGTCTGTGGGAGGAAACCGGAGTACCCGGAGGAAACCCACGCATGCACGGGGAGAACATGCAAACTCCACCCAGAAAGGCCCCGGACCGGGATTTGAACCGGCAACCTTCTCGCTGAGAGGCAGCAGCTCTACCAGTTGTGCCACCGTGCTGCCCACAATGAGGCACAGATTGTAATGTAAATCACTTTGAGTATCTTGATCAGATAGAAAGGTGCTATAGAAGTACAGTCCATTTACCATTTACCATATAAACAACCATTTAGCATATAAACAACCAGGAGAAGTCTGACGCCCTGTTTACACGGACACGGTGGGGGGAAACTTAGGTTTTTTCATATGTTAATTAGAAGAAAAGATCTGTGTTGACACGGACAAATTCTGTGTTTAAACTTTACATGCATCCGCAGGAATCCCCCCGCCCTCATGACTATGCTGTAGTTACCATACCGGGTCATTAGATGGCGCTGTTAATTTTGTACCTTTGCTTAATGCGCATGCGTGCTGCCTCAGTCTGCTTTCCTCTGGGGCTAAAAGTTCAGCTAAAACAACTTTTTTTATTATTTTTTTTTCTCCTTTATAGATGGCCTAATAGCTAACAACTTAACAAGTTAAAGCTGGATTTTGGATAAGAGTCGACAGATTTGATGCCAAGTGGGACCCGCTTCATCTAACAAGATCCACACCGGTCGCTGAGTGGACCAGAACAGAGTCAACGATGTCAGACTTTAGTCCGTGATAATCAGTAGCTGATTTACAGCAGGTAAATCAACGTTCTTAATAATGTTTCCTTGTGTTTACTTCAATCACACAACAACCAACTGAGTTTTTTTTTTTTCCTGCGAGGTCGAGAAGCTGTCCTTCCAGGCGGACCGGTTCGGATGGGATCGGTATCCAGGATGAAAACAGAGCAGAGTCCAGTTCATTAACGTAGTTACAGTTCACTTAACATGTTTTAATAGTGTTCAATTTAATTGTCAGTGTTTGTGTGACATACAGTTTGTGGTGTTGAATAAATAAATACAAAATAAACCTGGTGTCTTCATTTTCAACTTTAATAACACGCAACCTGTTACGCAGCTTCATTTAGCTCAGATAACTTTATATATCACCCACGCTAACATAAATATTGTTTATTATTGTTAAACTGTTATTATTTAGCACATTTAGCATGTTCTAGTGCAGCCATGGATGCAGTTAGAGAGGACATGAAGGTAGTTGGAGTGAGGACAGAGGATGCAGAGGACAGAGTGAGGTGGAGGAGGATGACTCGCTGTGGCGACCCCTGAAAAGGGAAAAGCCGAAAGAAGAAGAAGTATGTTATAGTGCAACGTGGCATGTGAAATGTCCGCCTCCCTCGTTCAATAAACAGTGATATTAGAACTGGATCCAGCTGTGTCTCTTCCAACACATATGCAGCTAGATTCAGGTGTAGATTAATTAAATATGAGACTCAAAATATATTCCATCAGTAGTAGTTCAAAAAGCGGTGTGTGTCCGCTGCCATTGTTGATAGAAATGCCGCCTGTACGCGCGTGCGCGCGTATGTGGGTCAAACAAAAGCTCAGCGGGAGATGTTAATGTTATCAACGGGTGGACAGCGAAAAACCTCCCCTCTGGAAGGTGGATTCAGAAACCTTCGGATTCAAAGAGGGGGGGGCAGTGGTATTGTGCAAATGATCAGCAGAACCACAGATAGAAAGCGGCGGTTTCACTCAAAATACGCGCCGTGTAAACGGCCCCTGAGATAGCTGGCCAATTCAAGGCTGAGTGGAGAAGCCAAATTCTGATAGCACAATTAATTTGGGTCAAGCAGACTGCTTGATTTCCATGTCTCCCTTCAAAGTTCTGCTGGTACGTCTCAGTAGCAATTCCAAACAGCCAAATTTTGTGGTCACACCACCGGACCAAGCTTTTAGCCTTCTCCAAGGTCGATTTCTTTCTGCCAGTGAGTCCCAGCAGCTGTAAGTGGCTTGCAATTCTCAGATTCTCAGAAATCACGTCCAGCTTACAGCTTAGCTCACACAGCATCTGAGTCTGAGTGTTCACAGAATGGCACATCCCTTCACACAGGGCAGGCAGCCTTACCAAGGCCGGAACGGCTGCTGACATTTTCCAAATTTGTAAATAAACTAGGTAACTGCCGACTCCAAAAAGCAGAAATCCCGTTATCATAAATCCAATTATGTAAGCACCTTCTACATCCTCAACGGACAATACAGACAGACACACCATATTCCACTGCCCCCAAGAATCTGTAGTGTATCCAGCTGCGAGTGTCCCTTCAGAGCATGAGGGTTCTCCTTCGCCCCGTCGTCTTGTTAAGAAAATACTATCAATTGTGTTGAGAGACCAGCTGACCAGATCCATACTTTCCAATTTGGAGGATATGCAGTGAGAGTCTCTGATAGGAATCACAAGACAAAGAGCAAAGCAGGAGGGGGAAGCATCCATCCTGGTCGAGAGCAAGCAGAGAAGTGATGGAGACTTGCTAGAGGATAGAAGATACCAGAAGCTCATAAATGGGAGGAAACCGGAGTACCTGGAGAAAACTGATGCAAGCACAAGAGGGACATGCAAACTACACACAGAAAGACCCTAGGTCCAACCAGGGATTGAATCCAGGACCTTGTTGCTGTGAGGCAACAGTGCTAACCACTGAGCCGCCATGCTGCCCGAATTCCCTCACCTACTGTAAATGTTCCTTTAAGACAGTCTTTCTCAGACAGTGTGGCGTGCCCCCCTGGGGGGGGGGGTCCTGGGGTGATGCCAGGGGGGTGCGTGTGATCTGGGGAACATTTTGCAACAGGGAGTAGGTTTGTTTTTCTTTTTGCTAAGATCCAACATCTCTCTAGCCTGGTTAAAACCACACCCTGTCCTTCACTTCGCTTCAGACTAGGGTCTGGCATTCCTCCCATTGAAAACGATTTCTCCTGGAGATTTTTGAATGGACCAATCAGAGAACAGAAGGCGGAGTTTTGTTAGTTTAGCCTGGCGAGGTCCAGGCTATCAGATAAATTGCTCAGAAACCACTCGGTGGATATTTTTTCTGCCACCAGTGTGTAATTATATGGCTCTAATTTACTGACTGTTGGCCTAGATAAAACATTTGAGATAAAATTCGATTTTTTATCATTTATTTTCGTAGCGCACCCGAGGCTGTTTGGAAAATGTCAAACCGAAACTATTTAAATCCAGCAGATTTGACCATTTCGTGAATTGATTTAGGAACTGTTAAGCTCAGGAACACTTCTGATATAACGTCAGCTAAGAAATATATTTTTTATCAGCAGAGAAATAATAGTTTTTTACCTTGTTTTGATGAAAATTCCTTCGTGGCGGCAGCCATTTTGAATGACGACGTCAGTCGACATCGTTCAAAACTCCGCCTTCTGCTCTCTGATTGCTCAGGAACACTTCTGATATAACGTCAGCTAAGAAATATATTTTTCTCAGCAGAGAAATAATAGTTTTTTACCTTGTTTTATTGAAAATTCCTTCGTGGCGGCAGCCATTTTGAATGACGACGTCAGTCGACGTCGTTCAAAACTCCGCCTTCTGTTCTCTGATTGGTCCGAACAAAAATCTACCGGAGAAATCCTTGTGGATGGGGGAAGTCCCAGACTGTGAAGTGAAGGGAAATGAGAATTGAGCGGAGCTGTGCAGGAAGGCGAGGGCCAGGCTAACATCTCTCAGGCTTATTAAAAATAAAGTTATGAACAAATATGACTGTCTAGTCATTTTGGGAACCCTGCTTGAACCGTGTCGCTCCCCTCTAGTGCTGAGATGATAAATATTGTAACTCCGACACCACAGCTGCTGCATTTATGACGCTCTGGACACTTTTAACCCTCTCATTTTAAGGGAAAATATGTTGTTTCAAAATTTCATGGCATCAACAAATCCCAAAAAAGTTGGGGCAAGTCCATTTTTACCACTGTGTGACATCCCCCCTTCTTCTTACAACACTCAACAGACGTCTGGGGACAGAGGAGACCAGTTTCTCAAGTTTAGAAATAGGAATGCTCTCCCATTCATGTCTAATACAGGCCTCTAACTGTTCAATCGTCTTGGGCCTTCTTTGTCACACCTTCCTCTTTATGATGCACCAAATGTTCTCTATAGGTGAAAGATCTGGACTGCAGGCTGGACATTTCAGTACCGGATCCTTCTCCTACGTAGCCATGATGTTGTGATTGCTGCAGAATGTGGTCTGGCATTATCTTGTTGAAAAATGCAGGGTCTTCCCTGAAAGAGATGACGTCTAGATGGAGCATATGTTGTTCTAGAACCTGAACATAGTTCTCTGCATTAATGGTGCCTTTCCAGACATGCAAGCTGCCCACGAGCATCCAGTAGAGTTTTACAGCCTTGACCCTTACGCACAGCGATTGTTCCAGATTCTCTGAATCTTTTGATGATGTTATAATAATAATAATAATAATGAATTCAATTTATAACGCACTTTTCATTAATGAAAATCTCAAAGTGCACGGTTGATGATGATAACTTAAAAGTCTTTGCTATTTTATGCTGGGTTACACCATTCTGGTATTGCTGCACTATCTTTCTGCACAACGTTGGAATTGGTGATCCTCTTACCATCTTGGCTTGTGAGAGACACTGACACTGAGAAGCTCTTTTTATACTCAATCCTGTTGTCAATTGACCTAATTAATGTTAATTGATCTTCCAGCTGTTCGTTATATGTTCAATTTCCTTTTTCCAGCCACTTATTGCTACTTGTCCCAACTTTTTTGGGATTTGTTGACACTGTGAAATTTTGAATAAACATATTTTTCCTTTAAAATGTTACATTTACTCAGATTAAACTTTTGATCTGTCATCTATGTTCTATTACGAATAAAAATTGACATTTGCCATCTCCACATCATTGCATTCAGTTTTTATACACAATTTGTTTAGTGTCCCAACTTTTTTGGAATCCGGTTTGTAAAAACTGAAGTAATGTTTAATGAATGATAGGACACTATTCTTTGCTAACAAAATATATTTTATGTCATTAAACA
>JBBPBX010029324.1:0-19943 GCA_038048925.1 Garcialebias charrua | reverse complement strand
AGAATCATGCTTTAATCCTGACTTCCTCGTTTTGATTTAAAAATCAGCACAAATTGTTTTATTCATTTTTGTTTTGTAGGTCAAAATATTTTATATAACACTCCTGAGTTAAAATGTTGCTAATCAATTTGAATTTATTATTTATTTATTATATTTCATTTTAATTTTCAGTATCAAATGGTCAAGAATGTTTACAGTTTAAATTAGGATTATTATATTTTTTATTTTATTTTATTTTTTTGGCAAATTGATGCACTTTAAGCCTTTTCTGTTACAGACTAAAAAACAATGTTAAAATTATTATTTGTTGTAAGTTGATCTGTTTTTTGTTCTTTTTTGTTTTGTTTAATGGTAATAAGGACACAATGTTATGCAAAGGTGTACTTATAACAATTTTACAGACAAATTATACTATTTACAGTCATGGTGGAGAGTTGGGAGGCATAAAATGTTTACGTCTTCCTTGGGGGGGAGTAACAGAAAATAACTGAGAAGCACTGATTTAAGAAGACCTTCCTCAGTTGAACTAGGCAGGTTTTCATGTCCACTTTTAGTTTGTTAGCTGTTTGGTGTCTTGACATATTGATCCAAACCGGGTAAATATTTTCTGATGACATCTATTAAAGCCTCCTAATAAAAGCACAGGCTTTAAAAACACTTTTATTAGGAGACAGTAAATAGCAAACAGTTAATACAGTCAGCTATTTCTTCTGAGGCCAGATTAAATGAGTCCTGGGATGGGCACTAAAATAACTTCTCTGGGAGAATTTCCAACATAAATTGTGTGGTCTGAATGTCACAGTCAGAAGTCCAGTGTTTGTAAGTTTCTGTCTCCTTCACGGTAAAGATTGTTGCCCAGAATTGTTAACAGCCTGCAAAGCAAACAAACAAACAAGATAAAAGCTTGTGCTTTTACATGTATGCATGTTTACAGTGGTGGCACAGCCAACCAAAAAGTTAGATTCACTAAAGCTAAACAGGTAAAAACAAAAAAATTAGCAGAAGCTAATGCTAAACCGCTAACTACTAAGATGAGTGTTACTCATTCTGTCAGACGTCTTCATCTCCTTCCAGATGAAGCTGCATCAACCAATCACATCTTGCCATGTGTACATGTAGTCGGCCAATAGACTATATGCCACGGACTCCCGTTCCAGCACTTCCGCATTCATTACCCAGGCGGCGCACTTCCGGTTAGCGGGAATGACACGAACATAAATGAGTGAATACATTTAATAAAACATCTACATACACACCAATAATAACTCTATACACATATAAATCTATATAAATCTATAGCGACGTTTCCCCTACGGATAGCCGCGATTCATTGTCGCCCTAACCCCCCCTTGGCGGGAGAACGGAACAGCTGGACCCACCGGTGGGCGGTTTCAACGGAACTCACTTGTAGTGCCAGTAGCGTGCAGCCGCTTCCCGTTTCGGGTCGTTGTCATGGTCTGCTACTAGGAGCTAACGCTAACAACAACGGCAGTGGATGGGACCCGGAAGTGGCGGACGTGGGTTGTATTTTAATGGAAGTACGTCACCGCCACCCATGGCATATAGTCTATAGGATACGGACTCATTTGGACATGCCCACAACAGACAGGAACAAGCTTGTGAATTTTGTTAGCAGACTTAAAGTTGGCGAAACCTAATTGAACAGAAGCTAATTCCACTAATGGTTTCCAAAGTTGGTACAAACACTAATCCTTCTTCTTTTGTTTCATAGTAACACTCACCTGCGTTGAGCAGCACTTTAACGCAGTCTGTGTGCTTGTTGACACACGCCACGTGCAGTGGAGTCCCGTAGTAAAGGTCGTACGCCTCGAGGCAAGCGCCCATGGCAACAAGCAGCTTCACGCAGTCCGAGTTTCCTGAAAACAAAACCACTAAGTAAAGAGTGTGGGATGAAAATGTACTGTTAGTTCTAAAAAATCTCCATGTGACTCGCCTCCCATGCAGGCCTCGTGTAGGGGGGAGGCAGTGCGGGAGGTGAGGGCAGGGTTAGTTTTGGCGCCGTGCTCCAGCAGGAGCTTCACACACTCTAAACTCCCAGCTGAGCAGGCCTCACACAAGGGGGTGCTGCCGTCCACATTCCGAGCATCCACCTGAGACCAATCAGAGGGAGCAGAAAGATTTAGAGGGACATGCATCAGAGGCAATGAGGGGTTCAGTGTCTTGCCCAGGGACGCTTCAACATGTGACTGCTGGTGGATTTGAACCCCCAACTCTCCCATTGGAGGACGATTGCTCCAATCACTCAGCCACATCTGCCCCAGTACATACATAGACAGTGTTTCCCCTAGGTTACCTGCCTTGGCAGGGCGCTCACATCGTCTGTGATTTGTTGGGGGGCGGAGACTTGTGACGTCTGTGTTGCGTGCTATTTGTACCGGCAGTTTTCAAGTTGGGGGAGACGGCTCAGCGTGAGGGAGATGGAGCGCTACCTCCATAGTCATAGATTTTTAGCTAGCATGTCTGTATTGCACTCCGCTAGCTTAGCGCTATGTCAGTGCTGACAGTTGTCTATGGGGGAGGGTCGGTAGGCAGGGCGCTCGGTTCTGTTGACAGGGCAGGGCGCCCTGCGTGTGACATGGTAGTGGAAACACTGATATGGTCAGTGGTGTGTTTGTGTAGACTTGCTAAAGTCACAAATAGATGAACTGGTGTGCAACATCCTATGTTGCATTTGGCCCAGTAGAAAAAGAAAACAATACCAGTTAGATTTTTCTGTTTGCACCTTTAAACAAGGAAGAGCACAGAGGATTTCAAAGGTAACCAGGAGTAGATACTTAATGTACATGTACAGTGATCCTTCAACTAAGGCGGGGGTCACGTTCCACAGACCCCCGCGAAGTAGAGGTGTTATATTTATTTTATTATTTATATACATTATATAATACCCTCATCTATGGTCATGAGCTTTGGGTTGTGACCGAAAGAACAAGATCTCGGACACAGGCGGCCAAAATGAATTTTCTCCGCAGGGTGTCTGGACTCTCCCTTAGAGATAGGGTGAGAAGCTCAGTCATCCGGGAGGGACTCGGAGTAGAGCCGCTGCTTCTCCACATCGAGAGGAGCCAGTTGAGGTGGCTCGGGCATCTGGTTAGGATGCCTCCTGGACGCCTCCCTGGTGAGGTGTTCCGGGCATGTCCCACCGGGAGGAGACCCAGAGGAAGACCCAGGACACGCTGGAGGGACTATGTTTCTCGGCTGGCCTGGGAACGCCTTGGGATTCCCCCAGAGGAGCTGCTCCAAGTGGCTGGGGAGAGGGAAGTCTGGGCCTCCCTACTCAGGCTGCTATCCCTGCGACCCGACCCCGGATAAGCGGAAGAGAATGGATGGATATACATTTAAGGCTTTGTAAACCATTCCCACACTCTTATACACACTTCGTATGCTCTCAAACACTTTGGCGATGAAGATGATGACGATGAGATGAATGTACAGAACACACAATATAAAAGAACAGGTTTTAAATTCATTCAACCTTTATTTAGTCAGGTAAATCTTATTGAGCTTCAAGGGCTCATTTACGAAAGCGACCTGCTACAAACTAAAGAATGATTAAAAAAAAAACTACAATATAGTGAAGCCACAAGAAGTGAACTGTGATATAGCGAGTGATGACTGTATTTAACTTTAAGCCGTTACCACATCAAAAAATAATGAAGTCAAATACCATAATTTCAGGCCTATAAGCTGCTACTTTTTTCACACGCTTTGAACACCATGACATACAATGCTGCGGCTAATTTATGGATTTTTTTTTCTTGACGGGCTAACGAGCTTCAACCCGCCTAAACATTTAGCCTTGTCACACCAGGGTGCTCACATAGCCGCCCAATATACGTCTCTCTTGGGGGGTGCGTCCTCATGACTCAATGAGATTACCGTATTTTCCGGACTATAGGTTGCACCTTTTTGCCTAATTTGCATGCCCTGCGACTTATAGAGAGGTGAGACTTGTTTATGGATTTTTCCCCATATTTTTAGACCAATTTTTGGCTCAGATTTGACCGTTTTTCCATTTTGGCAAAAGTGGTGCAGTACCACTTTCGGCCGCTAGGGGTGCGGTACCACCTTTGTCTGCCAGGGTACACCAACCGTTCCCACCTCATGTGTCCGACAAGAGCCTCCTCTGGACGGACTCAGTCTGTCGCAGCCTGGCCTCCTGCTCTGGAGGTCTGACTGACACTTCCAGAGAGTCCACCAGAAAGTCCACAGACCGTTTCCAACTCGTGTCCGACGAGAGCCTCCTCTGGTCGGATTCCCTCTGTCGCAGCCCGGCCTCCTGCTCTGGAGGTATGAACTAGCTACTTCGCTGTGATAACCAGTCAGTGTCAGTGTTCGTTAGGAAAACAGGTCAAGAACCACAGGACAGATTTTGATCAAACTTACAGAACGTAATCACTAGATGGATATTTACAACTGATTGCCGTACTTTTCAGCATATAAGACACAGTTTTTTTACTCATTTGAATGTCCTGCGGCTTATATGCCGAAGCGTCTTATTTATGGATTTTTTCCCATATTTTTAGACCCATTTTTGGCTCTGATATCGCCGTTTTTCATTTTGGCCATAAAATGGTGCAGTAACGCTTTTGTCCGCTAGGGGGACACTTCCAGAGAGTACACCGACCGTTTCTAGCTCATGTGTCCGAAAAAAGCCTCCTCTGCTCGGACTGACTGTGACGCTGCCTAGCCTCCTGCTCTGGTAGTAGCTACCATTAGCTGTGTTGTTAGCCGTATTTTTTAGCAAGATAACTCAAAAACCACACCGCAGATTTTCTTGAAACTTACAGAGCGTAATTATTTGGTGGTCATTTACAACTGACTAGCTTTATGAGATGTTTGAGGTTTTTTTTTTAAATGATCTTTTATTAGCGTTAGCTCCCGTTAACAGATACTGTACCTATTATTTAGATATATAGCTCATAAACCACTCTGCGGATATTTTTTCTGCTTACAGAGTGTAATTATATGGGGTTTAATGTACAAACTGTTGTCCTGTATAAGACATTTGAGATAAAATTTGATTTTTTATTCGTGTTTTTAGGGACGGAATCGTCTCGTTAGCTACGGTTTTATTTCCGTTTATATTGTTATAAATAGTCATAAACCACTCTCAACGGATATTTTTTAGGCTTACAGAGTGAACGGAACCCTTGTGCTATAATGTCAGCTAAGAAATATATTTTTCTTAGCAAAGAAATAATTGTTTTTACCGTGTTAATCTTGTAAAGTCCTTCCGTGCTGGCTCGCTTCTGTGGCCGCCATTTTCAGCAGGGCAAATGAGGCGCTGACGCGTCGCGTAGCGGTGACGCATAACAGATGCGTCTTATAGGGCGAAGCGGCGTATTTATGGATTTTTAAAAATTATTCTTAATAATTGGACAAAGCAGCTTATACACAGAAGCGTCTTTTCCACCGAAAAGTACGGTAGCTTTATGAGATGTTTGAGATAAAATTCGATGTTTTATAGATGTAAATGTGTCGCGGTTAGCTTCGTTGATTTTTCCTTGTACATTTGAGCAAATAGCTCATAAACCAAACAGCAGATTTTTTTTTCAAACTTACAGAAAGTAATTACTAGATGTACATTTACGAACTGTTAGCTGTTGGAGTTATTTGAGATAAAATTCAATGTTTTATAGACATAAATGTGTTGCAGTTAGCTTTGTTGTTTTTCCTTGTACTTTTACAAAGCGAAAAAATTTAAATCCAGCAGATTTGACCATTACGTGAATTTAATAAGGAACGGTTAAGCTAAGACACATGTTTGCTATAATTTTCAGCAGACAAATAATTGTTTTTACCGTGTTAATCTTGTGAAAAGTCCTTCCGTGCATGCTTCTGTGGTCGTCATTTTCAGCAGGGCAAATGTCGCGCTGGCGCGTCGCGTAGCGGTGATGCATAATAGTTGCGACTTATATAAAGGTGCAACCTGTTTATGGATTTTTCCAATTTATTATATAATAATAATAATAATCATTTTATTTAAAAGCGCCTTTCAGGACACCCAAGGACACTTAACAAACCAATACAGTTCAAACATTATCAGTAACAAATTGAAATATAAAATACATAAAGATTATAAAATGCAAAATAATAAAAATACATTTAGTAAAGTTAATGATAAGCTAGTCTAAAGAGATGTGTTTTCAGAGCAGTCTTGAACAGAGAAAGGGAGGTGGTGTTTCGAAGGTCTGGCGGTAGAGCGTTCCAGAGGTGAGGGGCAGAGCAGGTGAAGGCCCTGCTCCCCATGGTGGAGAGGCGGGCAGAGGGTACATGGAGATGTAGTGAAGAGGAGGATCTGAGAGAGCGTGATGGGATGGAGATTTGTAGGAGGTCAGATAGATAAGGAGGGGCAAGGTTGTGGATAGCTTTGAATTTTTTTTTTATTGACGATAATTGGACAAAGCGACTTATTTTCAGAAAATACTGTACCTGTATAAATAAAGGTTAAAAGAAATCTGACAAATGAAATTACCAAACATGTCACAGTGGTCACATGTTCTCTCCACCCCTCCCAGTTGTGCCCCCTCTCTGGGGACATATCAAATATTTGCAGCCACTCAAAATAAGTGTGAATTGCGTGTAGCAATATAATGGGGGGTAAGGTATTTAAACACTTATAGGGCCACCATTATTGTAATAATATAGGACTTACTGGTCAGTTTACTGAATTACCTATATTTTAGATGCGCAGGTCTGAGCAGACTTTATCTGCACAAACTTGCCACCAATTCGCGAGTTCATCCTTTTTCCGGTATTAAACTGCTTTAACTGTGACTAGACAAATTGTAACTTCACAAGAAACTTCAATTTATGTTGGTCTACCAGAAAATAGACCTTTTATTGAAATTATCATGAAAGTACATTAAACATTTGTATCGATATTAGCTCTGATTTAATAACTACCGTATTCGTCGACCTATAAGTCGCACCGGAGTATAAGTCGCACCAGCCAAATATGCCAAATTAAATGGAAAAATCAACGGATAGGTCGCACCGGCCTATAAGTCGCACCGGCCTATAGGTCGCACCTCACGTGAGCTGGTGTTTTGCCCAAAATGGACTGGCTGCCAAATTGTTTGGAAGGACTTTTGACAAGATTATCACATTAAAACTACAGTATTTTGTTTTATGTGTCTTCATTAATAAATGAACATTATTTTGGACTGGCTGCCAAATTTTTTTAGAAGGACTTTTGACAAGATTATCACATTAAAACTAAAGTATTTTGTTTTATGTGTCTTCATTAATAAATGAACATTATTTTGGACTGGCTGCCAATTTTATTTATGTGTTTATCTTTAAAGATAAACACATAAAAAAATATTTTTATTAGCTGACATTACAGTAAAAAACGTGTCTCAGTTTAAAATGATGACAGAAACAGATACTGTATTTATTTTATGGCTTTTATTTATTTATTCAAAACCATTGAAGTCTTCATCTTCTGTGTCACTGGCAAAGAGTTCTGCCAGCGACTGATGAATGGGGTTCAGCGCTGCTTCATCTTCCTCACCGGGGCTGTCAGAGTCTTCCCCCTCCTCCTCCTCCTCCTCCTCCTCCTCCTCCTCCCCGGCCTCAGCTCCTGCTGCTCCACCTGCTTCAGCTGAAGGCCCAATCTTAGCCTTCTTCAAGATTATCACATAAAAACTACAGTATTTTGTTTGATGTGTCTTAATTAATAAATGAACATTATTTTGGACTGGCTGCCAAATTGTTTGGAAGGACTTTTGACAAGATTATATTATATTTTGTGTCTTTCATCATTTATCTTTAAAGATAAACACATAAAAAAATATTTTTATTAGCTGACATTACAGTAAAAAACGTGTCTCAGTTTAAAATGATGACAGAAACAGATACTGTATTTATTTTATGGCTTTTATTTATTCATTCAAAACCATTGAAGTCTTCATCTTCTGTGTCACTGCACCATTTTTGGACCAGGCAGATGTCAACAGTGTAGGTACTGTAAAGGGTTTCTTAGCGCCCATAGCGGCCGAAACTGGTACTGCACCATTTTTGGAGCTTTTGACCAAAGTCACATTATGACCAAAATGTTGGAAAAATCGACGTATAAGTCGCACCGGCCTATAAGTCGCAGGGCTTAGAAATGTAGGCAAAAAGGTGCAAAAAGGTGCGACTTATACGCCGGAGAATACGGTACGTTGACAAGTGGTGATATAGCGAGTGATGACTGTATTTAACTTTAAGCCGTTACCACATCAAAAAATAATGAAGTCAAATACCATAATTTCAGGCCTATAAGCTGCTACTTTTTTCACACGCTTTGAACACCATGACATACAATGCTGCGGCTAATTTATGGATTTTTTTTTTCTTGACGGGCTAACGAGCTTCAACCCGCCTAAACATTTAGCCTTGTCACACCAGGGTGCTCACATAGCCGCCCAATATACGTCTCTCTTGGGGGGTGCGTCCTCATGACTCAATGAGATTACCGTATTTTCCGGACTAAAGGTTCACCTATTTGCCTAATTTGCATGCCCTGCGACTTATAGAGAGGTGAGACTTGTTTATGGATTTTTCCCCATATTTTTAGACCAATTTTTGGCTCAGATTTGACCGTTTTTCCATTTTGGCAAAAGTGGTGCAGTACCACTTTCGGCCGCTAGGGGTGCGGTACCACCTTTGTCTGCCAGGGTACACCAACCGTTCCCACCTCATGTGTCCGACAAGAGCCTCCTCTGGACGGACTCAGTCTGTCGCAGCCTGGCCTCCTGCTCTGGAGGTCTGACTGACACTTCCAGAGAGTCCACCAGAAAGTCCACAGACCGTTTCCAACTCATGTGTCCGACGAGAGCCTCCTCTGGTCGGATTCCCTCTGTCGCAGCCCGGCCTCCTGCTCTGGAGGTATGAACTAGCTACTTCGCTGTGATAACCAGTCAGTGTCAGTGTTCGTTAGGAAAACAGGTCAAGAACCACAGGACAGATTTTGATCAAACTTACAGAACGTAATCACTAGATGGATATTTACAACTGATTGCCGTACTTTTCAGCATATAAGACACAGTTTTTTTACTCATTTGAATGTCCTGCGGCTTATATGCCGAAGCGTCTTATTTATGGATTTTTTCCCATATTTTTAGACCCATTTTTGGCTCTGATATCGCCGTTTTTCATTTTGGCCATAAAATGGTGCAGTAACGCTTTTGTCCGCTAGGGGGACACTTCCAGAGAGTACACCGACCGTTTCTAGCTCATGTGTCCGAAAAAAGCCTCCTCTGCTCGGACTGACTGTGTCGCTGCCTAGCCTCCTGCTCTGGTAGTAGCTACCATTAGCTGTGTTGTTAGCCGTATTTTTTAGCAAGATAACTCAAAAACCACACCGCGGATTTTCTTGAAACTTACAGAGCGTAATTATTTGGTGGTCATTTACAACTGACTAGCTTTATGAGATGTTTGAGTTTTTTTTTTTAAACGATCTTTTATTAGCGTTAGCTCCCGTTAACAGATACTGTACCTATTATTTAGATATATAGCTCATAAACCACTCTGCGGATATTTTTTCTGCTTACAGAGTGTAATTATATGGGGTTTAATGTACAAACTGTTGTCCTGTATAAGACATTTGAGATAAAATTTGATTTTTTATTTGTGTTTTTAGGGACGGAATCGTCTCGTTAGCTGCGGTTTTATTTCCGTTTATATTGTTATAAATAGTCATAAACCACTCTCAACGGATATTTTTTAGGCTTACAGAGTGAACGGAACCCTTGTGCTATAATGTCAGCTAAGAAATATATTTTTCTTAGCAAAGAAATAATTGTTTTTACCGTGTTAATCTTGTAAAGTCCTTCCGTGCTGGCTCGCTTCTGTGGCCGCCATTTTCAGCAGGGCAAATGAGGCGCTGACGCGTCGCGTAGCGGTGACGCATAACAGATGCGTCTTATAGGGCGAAGCGGCGTATTTATGGATTTTTAAAAATTATTCTTAATAATTGGACAAAGCAGCTTATACACAGAAGCGTCTTTTCCACCGAAAAGTACGGTAGCTTTATGAGATGTTTGAGATAAAATTCGATGTTTTATAGATGTAAATGTGTCGCGGTTAGCTTCGTTGATTTTTCCTTGTACATTTGAGCAAATAGCTCATAAACCAAACAGCAGATTTTTTTGTCAAACTTACAGAAAGTAATTACTAGATGTACATTTACGAACTGTTAGCTGTTGGAGTTATTTGAGATAAAATTCGATGTTTTATAGACATAAACGTGTTGCGGTTAGCTTTGTTGTTTTTCCTTGTACTTTTACAAAGCGAAAAAATTTAAATCCAGCAGATTTGACCATTACGTGAATTTAATAAGGAACGGTTAAGCTAAGACACATGTTTGCTATAATTTTCAGCAGACAAATAATTGTTTTTACCGTGTTAATCTTGTGAAAAGTCCTTCCGTGCATGCTTCTGTGGTCGTCATTTTCAGCAGGGCAAATGTCGCGCTGGCGCATCGCGTAGCGGTGATCAGTGGTGGGCACAGACCGCTAGAGAGCGCTAAAGCGCTATTCCGCTTACAGTGGACCTAAACTTTTTGTCAGCGTTTTTGTGAATTGACTAACTTTTATAATTCATAAGCGGATTTATGCTATTTTTATTTAAAATGCAGTACCGCTAATAACTAATTATCTATCAGTAAAAAACAATAAACTTATTTACAAGCTTTTATGCTGCTTGTTTTTTACCTTTTTCCCCACCGTAAACAGCAGAGGAGGAAAGGGTGTGAGGGGGAGGGGGGCAGAGCTGAGAACAGACTGGGCTCTACCATGTAGGTAAATGCCTGGGGGTCCCATTTCAGCAGTGGCCCCGGCCCCGCCTCGCCCCGTGCAGTCACCTACATCACTAACATTGCTCATGCTTGTTAATGTACATTTAACATAAAAATAATTATAGTTACGATGAAAACGATCATTAAATACGCAATAAAAAAAACGGTCGATTTCTTTATCCCCCTACTAAAAATGGACTATTCCATCTTGACAACTTCCGGGTCATAGTTGAACTCAGGGGCTAATTCTGTAGCTGGCTGCGCTCGGTGTCTTCATAAATCCGTAAATAACCCGCTGTTTCAAGCCAAATTAACGTGGCCGGATGATTTTATTGTGTGTTTTGTGATGACCATTCGACGGTGAGTCGTTATTTTTATGTATTTTAGTTACTTTTCATTAAATCTGTTGACTCCCTATAGACGCTAACTGTGTCTGCCTGTTACACCGGTAGTGCTGGGTTACTAATGAAATCCGTAAATAACACCGCTGTTTCAAGCCAAATTAACGTGGCCGGATGAGTTTATTGTGTGTTTTGTGTCGACCATTCGACGGCGAGTTGTTAGTTTCATGTATTTTGGGTTACTTTTCATTAAATCTGTTGACTACCTATTGACGCTGTGTCTGCCTGTTACACCGGTAGTGCTGGGTTACTAATGAAATCCATAAATAACACCGCTGTTTCAAGCCAAATTAACGTGGCCGGAGGAGTTTATTGTGTGTTTTGTGTCGACCATTCGACGGCGAGTTGTTAGTTTCATGTATTTTGGGTTACTTTTATGTATAAATGCGGTGGCGACACACCCGTGTATTTGAGATTTAAACGTGGTTTTAGGGATTAAAAGATCATTCTATTTTTTGTTAATTTCGTGGCCCAATAGAATATATGTACGTAAAGTATTAAATAAATCCTTTGATTTTTGTAATTTCATCCTTTTAGGATCATTTTTGTTACTTTACAGTTGGCAGTGTAGTGCAAATATTGATAACGCTGCCGGCTATATATAAATATATATAAATATATATATATATAAATATATATATATAAATATATATATATATATATATATATATATATATATATATATATATATATATAATATATATATATATATATATATTATATATAATATAGAAATATATAAATAGCGGATTAGATTAGCTTCCACTAATTTTCATAAGACATTTGTGCTTTTGAAATTGTGGACCTAAAAAAATTAATAAGCGTTTTAGAAATTGTGGAACTAATTTTTTAATTAGCGGTGCCCACCTTTGGCGGTGATGCATAATAGTTGCGACTTATATAAAGGTGCAACCTGTTTATGGATTTTTCCAATTTATTATATAATAATAATAATAATCATTTTATTTAAAAGCGCCTTTCAGGACACCCAAGGACACTTAACAAACCAATACAGTTCAAACATTATCAGTAACAAATTGAAATATAAAATACATAAAGATTATAAAATGCAAAATAATAAAAATACATTTAGTAAAGTTAATGATAAGCTAGTCTAAAGAGATGTGTTTTCAGAGCAGTCTTGAACAGAGAAAGGGAGGTGGTGTTTCGAAGGTCTGGCGGTAGAGCGTTCCAGAGGTGAGGGGCAGAGCAGGTGAAGGCCCTGCTCCCCATGGTGGAGAGGCGGGCAGAGGGTACATGGAGATGTAGTGAAGAGGAGGATCTGAGAGAGCGTGATGGGATGGAGATTTGTAGGAGGTCAGATAGATAAGGAGGGGCAAGGTTGTGGATAGCTTTGAATTTTTTTTTTATTGACGATAATTGGACAAAGCGACTTATTTTCAGAAAATACTGTACCTGTATAAATAAAGGTTAAAAGAAATCTGACCAATGAAATTACCAAACATGTCACAGTGGTCACATGTTCTCTCCACCCCTCCCAGTTGTGCCCTCTCTCTGGGGACATATAAAATATTTGCAGCCACTCAAAATAAGTGTGAATTGCGTGTAGCAATATAATGGGGGGTAAGGTATTTAAACACTTACAGGGCCACCATTATTGTAATAATATAGGACTTACTGGTCAGTTTACTGAATTACCTATATTTTAGATGCGCAGGTCTGAGCAGACTTTATCTGCACAAACTTGCCACCAATTTGCGAGTTCATCCTTTTTCCGGTATTAAATTGCTTTAACTGTGACTAGACAAATGTAACTTCACAAGAGACTTCAATTTATGTTGGTCTACCAGAAAATAGACCTTTTATTGAAATTATCATGAAAGTACATTAAACATTTGTATCGATATTAGCTCTGATTTAATAACTACGTTGACAAGAATTCAAATTAAAACAAACAGACAGTTAGGAACTTTTCTGTTGGCACATTACTTAACAGATTAATAGCTTATGAAAAATAAGAAATAGGAGGAAGAAGATAAGTGAAAGCTAAGTTAACTGAAGTTAATTATTTTGAAGCTACAGGGTGGCACCTTCTCCCAAACAGGTCCAGCTGTACTTCCGACACGTGCAGCATACAAACAAGCCTCTTTACCTGGTGACGATACGTCCCCTGGAGATGAGGGCTGAGAAGTTTGTGGACACTAACGGACTGTGTGGTCCAGCTCACGTCCAGTCGACTTCGTGCGTGTATGGCTGGATCAGACGAGCGGGAGCACGCTTTCACCGGCAGGAACAGGGCCAAGCGCACTGACGGATTTCAAAATAAAACTTCAGAAAACAAATTCTTCCAGATATGAGTGAGTGAGTTACAGTAGGCTTTACTGTGACTCCAGCTGAAACGTGGGTCTAGTTGACACAATGACCGGGACGTTTCCAGCTTTTCCCGAGGAGGAAACCAGTTGTTAGAAACTTTTCTCCTCGACCACTAAAGAAAATGCAAGAAATGGACCTTTATATGGGAGGCGGGGTCTGACCCACCTCCTTAATAACTATTGGCTGGTTTAACAAAATAAGAGATGGATTTTCATCTCATAGGCAGAACTGTCTCTGACGGACAACAGGAAAACTGTTTACAGAATCGGCCAGATGGGCTGGCCTGTGAGCACAGAGAATATTATGGCTAACTTTCACAGACAAAACAGAGAAGGAAGTGAACAGCCTTTACGTCCCAGATTCAGAACCTGCTTGTTCTGCAGAAATAAAAACCAGCAGAAGGTCAAACTCATGCAAGTAACAGATCATCATTAAATGACAAAATATACTGTAGATCAATTCTGAATTAACACACATTAAAGAGAAAGTTCAATCTGATTAATTAGTGTCCATTAATTCAAAATAATTGTAAAAATAATAGTGTCACTTGTTTCCTTGAGAGCTTCAAGAAAGTGTAACACTTAAGAGTTTCACAGTGATGCAGAGAGGTGTACTTGAAGGTCAAGCCTAAAATATTAGAGATGAGGTGTACCACTACATGCACATTAATGTGTCACTCTGAGCTCAGCGGTAGGCTTGGATGATTGGGGGCGAGAAATCGTTTACCAACACTGTCCGCATGTGAAGAACAACTTTGCTCAAGTGTGCAGTGGATCCTGACAGTGGAGCAGGGTAAGAAAATCCTCCATCACCAATGGGTTTCAAGAGGCTGCTGCATGATGAAGAGGAGCACAAGCTCAAGGGCGCAGGAGGAAGATGAAGATAGTGATCAATGACTTCCTGGTAGGCTGCTGTATTTTTATTTTGTTTAACCAGCCTTCTTACAGGCACTATTTAGAAAAAAAAAAGAAAAACATTCATTGTACGTATTTGTGTATGATACTGGCACACATTTAATGTGTGCCAGTATCATCATGAATCAGTATTCATTTAATTAATTAAAAGTTTAAAAAATATTTCTGTGTAAATATCTACTGTATTTGACATGATATAAGTCACACCTTTTTGCGTAAGTCCTGCGACTTATACACCAAAGCGACGTAATATACACTTTTCCCCCATATTTATAAACCAATTTTTGGCTGAGATCTGACGATTTCATTCATCCTGACATGAAAAATATTAAACGTTAAAATATGCAGCTGCTAGAGGGCCATTGAGCATTATGGTAAGCCAAGAGTCTCATTAATATGGTAAAATGGCTATTAATGAGACACTTGGCTTGCCATATAGAGCCACCTTCATCTCACTCCGGAACTCCAGGAGCAAACGTCAAATCAGCTGCATATGGTCACGCTGCCCAGGTGAAATGCAGCTGATGTGACCATTAAAAGTAAAAGCTCAACTGAGACACACCTTTGTTATATTGTTGAGCAAACAAATAATTGTTTTTAGGTGTTAATCTTGTTTAATTCTTATTAAAGTCCTCCCGTTCACGCTCCCGCGGCCGCCATTTGGTAGTCAATCGATTTTTAGCACAACACCGGCTCACATTTCCGGGTTGTCAGCGATGACGCATAATAGATGCAACTTATACAGTGAAGTAATCTATTTATGTTTGTTTCCACTTTATTAGACATTTTTGGACTGATGCGACGTGCATAGCGGAAAATACGGTAATGTTACAACGTGGACACCTGCAGCTTATAGACCTATAAGTGTGGACTATATATGTACAAAATTATTATTATTTTTGTTTTACTGGGTGCAGCTCATATTTGGGTGCGCTCAATAGTCCGGAAATTACGGTAAGTGGAAATTACTAATACTTCCATTAAAGCAGGATTTTAATAATTGATCAATAAATGTAAAGTGAATTCATATATTCTATATGTTTGTTAGCTGTAAATCAACATCAACGGATATGACTTGTCAGAGTCAGAGTCAGAGAGTCTTTATTGTCATTTGCACCGCATGTGGTACATGTGATGAAAACGAGATTATGTACACGAGGTCCCAGTTACATCCAACAACAAATGAAAGAGAAAAACAGTAATAACATCTAGAACTAACTAAGAAAAACATCAACTAGTAATACACTAAGCCTAATATAGTGGGAATAAACAGCAGCACGAACATGAGTCTGTATGAGCAGATGGTCACAGATGAACACAGCAACAAGAAAACAGATCAGCATCAGCATGATGTGATATTTTGCAGTATAATATTTGTATAATATTAATAGAAAAAAACAGGAGAGGTGGTGGCGTGGCCCTCCTTGTTAACAATGAGATGAAATGCAAATTAATAGAAGAAATGTCATTTATTAATGACAAAATAATAGAAATGATAACAATTGAAATACTAAATAAAAATGGTAAAAACATAATAGTAAGCTGTGTGTATAGACCACCTGGTTCCGATATACAATCATTTACAGACAAAATTATAGAGTTGATTGAAAAGGGTTGTAACAAAACAATATTTGTATGTGGTGACTTCAATATTGATTTGGGGAGTAACAAAGAGTCAAATAATTTTAGTACTTTTATTGATTCAATGTGCACCTTGAATCTTTACCCGTTGATTTTGCAACCTACCAGAATTACAACTCACAGTGCGACCATAATTGATATCATTTTCACAAATACAATAAAGGGGGGGGGGGTGTTTAGTGGCATTTTAATGTCAGGTGTTAGTGATCACTTGCTGGTTTTTACAATTTACAAAAAATATAGGAATATGAATAAAACTGTTGAAAAAAATAAAAGACTTACCGTATTAGAAATACGTCAAAAAAAGCCTTAGAAAAATTAAAGAACGATTTAATCAAACAAAATTGGGAAAATGTTTATGTGGATTATGTAAATCAATCATATGATGTATTTATGAATATTCTGGATGCATTATATGAAAAACATTGTGTGCTACGTAATTATAACGAAAAAAATATTGATCAACAATGGATGACAAAAGGTTTGAGAAACGCATGTAAAAAGAAAAATCATTTGTACTCTGTTTTCTTGAAATGTAGGACTCAAGAAGCTGAAGTCAGATATAAAAGGTATAAAAATAAACTTGTAGGTATAATAAGGAAACATAAGAAAGAATATTATAGTAATTTAATGAACAAATGTAATGGTGACATGAGGGCAACATGGCGTGTTGTAAATAGTGTTTTGAATAAGCAGGTAGTAAAGACAGGTAATTCACAAAGTTTTGTAGTGAATGATAAGGAAATCTATGATAAAAAAGAAATTGTTAATGAATTTAATAAATATTTTGTAAATGTTGGACCCAGCCTGTCAATAAAAATACCAAAAGTTGACAATAATGTGACCAGCTTAATTGAAGGTTGTTCAAACAGTATGTTCCTGAAGAGTACTGATAATGAAGAAATACTGAATATAGTAAACAATTTTGCTGGAAAAAAAGCCAAAGACTTCATGGACATGGACATGGTGTTTGTAAAAAATATAATGAGTGACGTAATTGAGCCATTTAAATAAATATGTAACTTGTCCTTTTCATCAGGAGTATTTCTGGATCGTATGTAGGTTGCTAAAGTAATCCCTCTTTTCAAAAATGGTGATAAAAGGGTGTTCAATAATTACAGAACGATTTCTTTATTGCCACAATTTTCAAAAATCTTGGAAAAATTGTTTGCAATCAGAATGGATTTATTCGTTGAAAAGCATACTATTCTAGCCAGTAATCAATATGGATTTAGAGCAGGAAATTCCACATCCATGGCTCTGATGGAATTGGTTGAATCAATAACTACTGCTGTTGATCAAAACAATGTGGTGTGGGTGTATTTGTTGATTTGAAAAAAGCCTTTGACACTGTTGATCACACCATTCTCCTTCATAAGTTACATATAAGTTATATATTTCAATTCTGTGTATGTACTGTACATATTGCAGTTCTGACAATAAAGTTGACTTTGACTTTGACTTTGATAGTTATGGTATTAGAGGTGTTGCATTACAATGGGTACGTAGTTATTTGAATGATAGGAAACAATTTGTACTCATGAATGAGTTGAAATCAGAATTCAGCACCATCACATGTGGAGTTCCTCAAGGATCGATATTGGGACCTAAATTATTTCTGTTATATATAAATGATTTGGTAATGGTTTCTGGACTCATTAAGTGTATTCTTTTTGCTGACGACACTACTTTTTTTGGTGTTGGTGATGATGTTGAACAGACTTTGAAATTAATGATGACTGAATTTGTTAAAATTTATAATTGGTTTAAAATTAATAAGTTGACGTTAAATCTGGATAAAACAAATTACATAATATTTAGTAACAAAAACAGATCAATTGATGTTCCATTCCTAATTGACGACTCGGTGATCAATAGAGTTCGTGAGGTGAGGTTCTTGGGTGTCATCATTGATGATAAATTGTCTTGGAAACAGCATATAAGTTTTGTTAAAGCAAAAATATCCAAATCCATTGCTATATTTTACAGAGTCAGAGATCTTCTGAATAATAAGGCATTAGTTCTGTTGTATAACACATTCATTGTTCCACATTTAATTTATTGCGTTACTGTTTGGGGAAAAGCGTGTAAATCAATTACAATGCCTATTTTTATTTTACAGAAAAGAGTTGTTAGACTTATTACAAGAAAGCAGTATAATCATCCATCAAATGTATTATTTTGTCAAACGAAATTGTTGAAATTTTATGATTTAGTTGATTATAATATTCTGTTGGTTATGTATAGAGCACAGAATGAATCACTTCCTTTAAATATTCAGAGGTATTTTGTTAAAAGAATGAGTTGTTACCATTTAAAGGGGAATAGATATGTTTGTAAAGCCACAAATTAGAACGAGTTTGAGGGGAAGATCAGCCATGGTTCAGGGAGTTGGGTTGTGGAACGTTTTGGAGAACGATGTTAAAGAGGCAAATTCAATGGCAATATTTAAGAGAATGATTAAGTTTAAATTCTTACAATCCTATTTCTAAATTAGTTTAAGTTATAAATTGTATGTTATGTTGATGGTTAAAAGCTTTGTTCATTTCTTTTGGAAATTGAAGAATTTGGTTGTGTGAATTGTTTGTTAGATAGATAAGGGGCAGATAAAATAAGAATTTTTTTCTTCAATCTGCTGCCTTTCATTTTATTTTATTTTTTTTTCTTCTTTTTATGTGTATATTGTTGTGTATTTTATTGTGAAATGAATGAATAAATAAATCTAAATCTAATGTCCTTCACATATGTCTCATCATTCTGAGACAGGATATGAGGATGTGGTCAACAGTGTATTTTAAAGTTTGGAGAAAAAAGTAGAGTTTGCTCTGTGTCAAGTTTGAGGAGACAACAGATGATGATAACAGGATGTACTGAAGTTACATCACATCACATGCATTTTCTTAACCATCCTGCTGCCCTTAGGTCAAAAATAACCAGCTTTAGTTGTAAGGCAGCAGAAGGGTAAGCGTTGTTTAAACACAAAAAATAAGCTTTGCTTTAATGTTGCAGTGTAACACAGCCTAAATCTTGGATTAGGATTGTTACAGTTAAATACACCAAACTGAACTGTGAATGTGTAAATTATGTTGCAAAATCTCCCTTAATGTTCATCTGCCCAACAAAGTTTATTTGCTTTAATTTTAATATGTTAATCCCCACTAAAAATAAATGGCTGTAGTCAAAACGTAGTGATGCTGTCAAATTGCTTGACCAATCAGCAACAATCTGGGGTGAGAAAAACCAAATGAAGATAATTTCTTACGTCCGTGTTTACTTCACAGTCCATCTCACAGCTCCTGGATGGTCCACACTGTTGCATCAAAGAGGGTTTGGTTTGTTGTTAATTAGTTTTAAAAGCGTAATTCATGTTTAAACCCCCCAACGACGCTGCGTTTTACCCTGTGTGAGCCCTGACGACTGTCGGACACGTTGCTGGCCAGGATCTTAAACTTGTCCAACCACGCTTCCAGGTCCAGCTTCACTCCAACCACTGTGAGAGAAGAGAAAGGTTAACGTAGAAAAAATTTGTATTAAAATATCTTTAAAAAGGTTTAAGATTAAAACAAATTCTAATATGTTACCAGAGCTTGAAAATGTTTCTTACCTGCAGGTTTGAGCAGTTTCCCTCCTAAATTAACCTCAACAGCTGAACTAACAAGGAGTCCAACGGTGTCGTTTTCTGCTGCGTCAAGGTCATCAAAAGCTGTTTGGGATTTAAAAAAAGGGAACATCTTTATCCTAACATGCAGGTTCCACCCTCACCCCAGCATAAATAAACAAATCACTGAAAAATGTCTGTACTGTCCAGAACATGATTTTGCCTGGCTCTGGTCGCAAGCGGCAGCTTCT
>JBBPBX010029323.1:0-17927 GCA_038048925.1 Garcialebias charrua | reverse complement strand
TGATGTTATGCACGGTTGATGATAACTCAAAAGTCTTTGCTATTTTACGCTGGGTAACACCATTCTGGTATTGCTGCTAGGGGTAGGTCTGGGAAATACACATGCACTTTAGTTTTTGTGGTGGATTTGGTTGATCAACAAAATCCACCACAAAAACTAAAGTGCATGTGTATTTTCCTAAAACAACTAAATAAAATGAATCTTAAAGGTGCAGTCTGTAACTTTTCTAAAAATATATTTTTAACATATTTCTTCACTCTGTCACTATCTCCTGACAGACTGATGTTAGACAAAGTAATCTTTGAAAAAACTATAGTCCCCTTGCTTCTCCAGGTGTTACTAAAAGCATTTCTAAAACCCCACAGTGACCCGCCGTTAACCAGCCAATAAAAACAGAGTTTTAACCAGCCAATAAAAACAGAGCTTCTCACTTCTCACGCTCCTAACCCACGCCCCCGCCTGTCCCAGCCCCAGCGGCCGCGCACGTTCTCGTTCAAAGGATTGCAAAGCGATGCAAAACTGTTTTGTATGTGACACAAATGTATTAAATTTTCCTTCTTCATCCCTGATCTGGACTTTTCTTTTTTTTTTTTGCCAAAAGTCAAGTGATCGCTTCCTCCTCGCTGACTCCATGACTGAATGAGGAAATGAATGAATTTGTCACGAGCGAATTAAACTCTGGTTCAACGTGGCTGCGCGCGGCTCTGCAGATTTCCTGGTGTTCTGGTGTGCTGGACCAGCGCTCCATGTTTTTATTTTATTTTTTAGAACGTTTTATTAACATATAAACACAGAAGATGCAAGCAGCTGCGACAGGACATGCAGTGGAGGCGGAGCTACAGCAGTTCAGCCGAGAGCAAGGGGGAGCAGAGCCATATATGGCTCTGAGGGGGAGGGACCAGAATGCTTTCCTTGTTGAAAGTTTTTCTAAGTCCTGCGTTCTACAGAAAATTACAGACTGCATCTTTAAAGGGGACCACACATTCAAAATTCACTTTTTAATGTTTTTTTACTCAACTTTGGGTATTTACTTCATAAAAAAACAGTCCTAAGGCCAAAAAAATGCACCCAGTGGTTTATTTACTCTAAGTAGATTTATTTTACTGTGATAATATAGGTTTCGTTTTTGAAATAAACTGGAAATCAATCTCGCTTGTGACGTCACAAGCGAGAGGACAACCCACCCCAACCTGAGTCCAGCCCCTCACCTAGCAACCCCATGTTAGGCTCAACCCACTTCTGTATTAAACACATGACTGTTGTTTTTCATGATTTCATCTCATCTTTTGTTTATATGTTATTAATTTCATGTGTACAGCACTTTGTTGCAGCTGTGGTTTTTTAAATGGCTTTATAAATAAAGTATAATTGTTATTTTTATGTTTTAGTTCAATTTTTAGTGTATTTGCGATCTCTCCCAACGCGCCGCCGGCAAAAATTAAACGAGCATACCCCCGGCGTAGAGACCGGTTGCGACGGGACCCTCTTCTGGCTTGATGGAGCGGAGCTTCAACTGTACAGCCTCACTGAAGCCTCACAGGAGCCTCGCAGCAGCGAGGACCTTCTCCTTACGGATTAATTTACGGGAGACACTTGGTGAACTTTGTGTTGTCTTGACTGGAACAGCGATAACTCCCAAAATCGCCGCGTGAAACGAGCGGAGCTGGCTAACACCGGAAGAGGAACAAGCTAACATTAGCATCTGATTCTGGTGGTCTCATGCTAAAAGGAGCAGCAAATTGCGGCGCGCTCAGACGGGTTTCGGTAAGTTATCTTAAGCTAGCACTAACAGTAAGTCAAATGAGTAATAAAAAAAGAGCTAATTTTAAAACAACAACACATTACAGATACTGGCTGTTACAGAGGGCGTAAACAGATATTTGAAGGGCATGGACTTCAGAACTTCTATCAGAAACCGGTCGTTCAAAACGAAAGTTAAAAATGGCCAGCGGCGGCCGCCACTAGAGGGTGCTAGGGGCGCCGCCCCTCCTTGGAACTGCAGCTCTTCATCATTTGAAGATTTAATTTTTTTTTATAAAAGTGAAATAATAAAATAAAAATATTTCGAAATGCATGCATATATGTTTTTAGTTGTGTAGGATAAATATTTTATGAGTAATGATTGTTTGTTTCAAAAAACGTTTTCTGATTGTGACGTACTTCCGGTTCCCCGCGGTTCCCCGCTGGGCGCCGCCTGCGGCTTTTCCATTGAATCTAATTATAACTAGCGCGCTAGCGCATGCGTAGTTTATGTCCCATCTGTCCAAAACTGTTGGACTGTACAGGTCGCATTTTCCGTCGCCCTCGAGCCTGGACTCGTCTCTTATTGCCATGGATCGCCAGCGCTTCCGGTTCGAGCCAGGAGGGAGGAGGAGCAGGGGGACCATCTCAGTTTACACTCAGAGCTGATCACACGGCCAACTAGAGAGGTTGAAACAGCAGTAATTATTAATGGTGCCTTTCTACACAGGTAAGCAAGTAATAATTGTGAGTTTAATAAATCTCTAAGCGCACATGAGCAAAGTTTGAGCTGTTCTCATCTGTGGTGCGTGACGTGGTGTCGTGTGTTGCTGTCAGTCACACAGCTAGCTACTAGCTGTGCTTATGAACGTTGTGGTGTTTCTTTATCTAATGCTTATTACTATTCCTGACTGATATGGCTCTCAACTAGATGTTACAAAAGTGTTTTCTAAACGTTATGTGTTTAATATTATGACTATCAGGTGTTTATGTATTAATATTTTGATTATCAGATGTTCGTGTGTTAATATAATGATTGTCAGTTGTTGTGTGTTAATGTTATGATTATCAGATGTTCATGTGTTGTGTTAATATTATGAATATCAGATGTTCATGTGTTAATGTTATGATTATCAGATGTTCATGTTTTTAACTCAAGCTTGTGTACAAAAGTTGAGCTGAAGTCAAACCTGTTAAATATCAGACAATATAAACTTTTATATTCACCAGATGTCTGCTATATCAATCAATCACCTTTATTTTTCCAGGTAGAGTCCGTTGAGATGGAGATCTCTTTTACAAGGGTGACCTGGTCAAGTGGTCAGCAGCACACGTCACATGGTAATTGACAATAAGCATTTGCATTTACCAAAAAAGATGGTTTTATGAACCTGTTTGTAGCAGCCCTGAAACATTTTTCTTCCACTGTACAGGAGGACATGGCAGGAGGTGATGCAGCCTGGATGTTTCTGAGAAGTGGAATTGGTCGCCACCGCACAACCCACATACTACGGTACCCAAATACTGTAATAATACCAGTGGTGGAGAAAGTACTCAAACACTGTACTTAAGTAAAAGTACAAATAAACAGACAAAAATTTACTCTAGTAAAAGTAGAAGTACCATATTAATATTTTTACTTAAGTAAAAGTAAATAAGTACTTGCTTTTAAAAATACTTAAAGTATTAAAGTAAAAGTACTTGCTGAATGTATTAACTAATGCAATGGTCTACAATACCATTAAGTGTGCGTACTGTATGCATATTTTCTGTAATACATTAATAGTGTTGAGCCATTTTAATGAACAATGCTGCAGATAATGCATGTTTTTATTGTGTTTACTCTGTGACACAGTTCACACTTGGACTTTTGATTCTGTGTGTCAGAATTTCAGTGATGAGTTAAATACAATTAAGCAAAATAAGAAAGAGGAATGATTATACCTTTGAAAGTTTTTATTTAACACAAAATAAAACCAATGTGTCATTTTAACTGCAGTAAACACATTTAAGTAAAAGTTGTCTGTTTGAAAAAAGGAGCATTAGACACAACTAACAAAGGAATAGATCACTTCAACTCGTTTGTCATCAACTCTAGTTAAAATATTGTCTAGTCAATCTTGTAATGGATCAACAATGAACAATACTTTAACTTCCTGACAACATTTTCAAAACTTGGACCTGAGTGTCGAGACATTTGGAGAAATCTCTTGTCTCCTAACATCCCATGAACTGACACATTTTAATATTGCAGCAAGAATTTCTTGTTCAAGTTCAGAAGAAGTTGGTTTTCAAAGTTTTTGAGTCCATGTCTGGCTCTTTAGGGAGAGAGAATCTGTCCTGCTGTACTGAACAGTCTTTCAATAGTCTTTCAATAATAGTCTTTCACTTTTGTGTTGTTGTTATTTCTTCACAGCTCACATCGTGGACTTTCCTCATGGATGGACGTGTGTCCACTCTGTCCTGCCTCTGTCGTCCAGGACATCAGTCCTGCCTGTCTCTGGTGTCCTTCCATCTGCCTCCATCCATCACCTGTGTCAACACCTTCTGCATGTATGACTGCTGCAAAAACAAACAAAAAAACACCTGTTCTGATGGACAGAACTGCTCACATCAGGACCACACCACTGAGCCCACACCTGGCCTAAAATGCTCCCATCATTCATGGTTGAGCACTGGCTAAGCAGTTCCATCTGATCCAGGTTTGAACTTGAGAAAAACATCAGTGGCTACCTACACTTCAGTCAAAGTAAGGACATTTTGTTTCCTTGTTTCCTTTTTCTGCTGCTTCTAGCTTTTTTTAGAGTTCATGGACTTTTTCATGCACATGGACTGCATACAAACACAAACACCACATGGACTGCACTGGTTTCAAAAACATTATGGTTGCATGGATGTGATTTTCGGCTGATTTGGTGCTGATTCATGTCAATAAGCTGGTGCTGCTGCTGCTGCTGCTGGATGGATGGATGGATGGGAGTTCCTGCTGATTTGCTTTGATTTTTTTTGATTTTTTGATTTGATTTGATTTGGATTTTGATGTTAACAGCTCCTGCTCAAAGAGAAGTGTTCATGTTTCATGGTTGAACTCATTTGCAGATTATGGCTGAGAACTGTTCAGGAAGAGATTTGTACTGTACAGTATTTTGTATGCTTTGTCTGTGCTGGAAAAAACATTACAGTACTGTACCTGTACAGTACATGCTGTACTGGTTTTGTGTGTTTATGGATGAATGTGTGGTATAATGTGTTATGTAAGTGTTTGTAAATAAAGTTCTGTGCATGTTTATGGCACAGGATGTCCGCTTGTTCAGTCTCATGCCGTTAAATGTGTGTGCGTCGCTCCGTTAACGGTATAGCCGCGACCTACGTCAGAAATGCGGACCTACGACAGGCACGTGTTTTTGGTCCGCGAGATACGGCAGAATCGACCTAAGTCACACTCGTAGGTCCGGATCCCTGACGTAACTCGAGGATTCCCTGTATAGCCCCCCCTGGTGAAAATGTCACGAGCCGCCACTGAAAATGGCAGAATTAAAAAGGGTATAATTGATTATCTAAGAATTATTTTGTGCATTAAATTGAAGGAATAGGGTCTGGATAGCCCACAGAAATACCATAAAAATTTAAAAAACCCATCTGAGGTCCCCTTTAAGATCTGTTGAGCATAATAATAATAATAATAATTGTCTAATCTTGTCATCTGCGTATGTTTCCCATACACAGACGAAATTCGTCTCTGCATTTAACCCAACCACCTACCAGGTGGTGCAGTGAGCAGCCATAGAAGGCGCTCGGGGAGCTGGAGAAATAGGTGTGCACTCATAGACACCCCAAGGTGTGTAGTGGCCGGGACGCGAACCCGCGTCCTTCGGGTCCCAAGTCAAACGCCCTAACCACTACACCATCTTGGCTCCTCAAATGTAACATACAACAAAATATATGTTGCCTTTATGACTATAACTTCCAGAACTTGTGACAAGGTGATCAGCTGACCCTGAAGCTTGTTGGTGTTTCAGCTTCATCTGTTCATGCAGGAATGATTCATTTTTTTAACTGATTTGTCTCTGATCACCTGCCTCTTGGTCCGTGGACCGACTTTGGAACTCAAGAGAGAATTGAGCAGCGCGTGTTTGTACCGATAGTTTAGAGCGGGGAAGACACAGCACCGGCTGCTCAGAGCGGGGTGGGGGGAGGGGGAGACATTTGAGCTGTCTGTACCTGCAGTTTAGAGCAGTAGGGAGAGAAGCTGAGATGCGCGTTGTTTGTTTTTAGCATTTAGCTAGCTAGTAATTAGCGTTACACCAGTACAGACAGGTGGAGGGAGGTGCGCAGTTCGGTTTGGTCGTTTGAAGCGCTCGGTTGTTAAGGGGGTGGGGCGCCCTGACGTATTACGTCATGAAATTAGCATATCATGATATAACTTTTTTGCCCGGGCAAGCTTTTTTTACCGGTATTACCGGGAACAATATGATATGGCCCAGCCCTAATTCATACTGAAACAACAATGAGGAAAACATGCTAAAGTGTTGTTACAGTATTAAGGAAACTGGCGGAAACTGCATAAATCGCCTTAGAAATAATAATAAAAATAATAATTCATTCATTCATTCAACCTTTATTTATACAGGCTAGCCTCGTTGAGCCACGGGGACTCATTCACAAGAGGGACCTGTCTCACTCACTCACACCTATAGGGGCAATTTATGCCCCTTTTCCACTTACCGGCCCAGAGCGGCTCAGTCTGGTCCGGTCTGTTCCAGTTAGGATCGGCTCACATGTACGGTTTTGTCTCCATTCACTACTGCAGCCCTTCTGTGGGCGGGGTGTAGAATCTCACTCGTCCTACCACGTGGTGGCGGTAGTGTTACCTCAAGCTATTTACTAGCCACCACTAAACATTAGAAGAAGAACACCCTGCAGGACCTTGTCTCACCACCTGTTGGCGGTAATGTCCCTTGAGCTATTTAATGCTCTAATCTTACTTTATAGACTTTTCAGCTTGTTTTAAACCCCTGTGTTTTCCATTTTTTTCTTTATAATAAAGATTATTCTCATATATGTACAAGGTTCCTGTTAACATTGCTTAACACATTGATCGCACTGCCCTGTAATCAGTTAAACTATTTTTACAGTAAGGTACAGATTAGGAATTAATTAGGTTTCAATTGGCCCTGTAATATTAAATGTTTGTATTTCATTAAATTTAAACGGTAATATTTTGTCAGGGATAATTCAAAGTCAAATGCAAATGGATAATTTGGTTTAAACTGTCCCTTAAACATTAAAAGCATGTTTCTTTAAACGTAAAAACAAAGTATTAATAATTAAATGTTTGTTGATCAGGAAACTCGTTTGGGCATCCAAGAACAGCTTCATCGGGGTTGATGTTGACGTCTGTGCACCCCGGAAAAAGCTGCTGCACCACGACCCGACATCAGGAAGGATGGATGGATGGGTTCATGTTGACGTCTGTGCATCCTTGGAAAACCTGCTGCACCACGACCCGACATCGGGAAGGATGGATGGATGGATGGGTTGATGTTGACGTCTGTGCATCCTGGCAAAAGCTGCTGCACTACTCATGACACGACATCAGGAAGGATGGATGGATGGATGGATGGATGGAGGGCTGTTCAAATCTAATAATCTTTTTCTTATGATTCTTTAAAGGTGAAATGCAAATGGAAAATATTCTTAACTTCCAGTATATTTTTAAACAAACACTATACTGTACACCAGTGGTCCCCAAACTACGGCCCGCGGGCCGCATCCGGCCCGCCCCCACATTTGGTCCGGCCCCCAGAACAATAGTAATTTTTTTTTTTTTTTTTTTTTTACAAATGAATACATGTACAGTACTGTACGGTCACCAAGTACTTAGCATATCCTAACACAGTTTTTAAAGATGAAGGAGTAAGTTGAATTGTCTCCCTTTCACATAAATATTATTTTCACACAGAGTGGGAGGAGGAGTATTTTTTTGTTTATTCTAATTCAAAGTCTATTTGCCTCATCTGTAATTCGAGTATCACCTGGCGTGGATGGAGAGTTCTGGAGTCTGCTCTCAGAAGAAAAGTATCCTTACATCCGAAGATGTGCTTTGAACTTAACAGCACTTTTTGGATCTACCTACCTGTGTGAGTCTGCTTTTTCACACATGAAAATCATCAAGTCCAAAAACAGATCCACAATGACTGATGATCATCTGGAGACCTGCCTGCGCCTCCCAACCACCTCATACTGCCCCGCGCCTCCTCCTCTCAGTGTCAGAAGTGCCACTAAGGTAGAGACACATTTATTTTATACAGCTTGCACCAGATGACACCATCCTGCTGCACAGAGCAGCTGCCTAGTTTTGATATTTAGGTTTTATTGAGGTTTGAAATAGTTGTTGGAGATTTGTAAATCTGCACCTTTGTAAGTCACTTTTTGTAAATAGTTAGTGTAAATGAGGGAGTTTTATATTGTTCAGTTCATTGTTTATTCGTTTCTTTAAAAAATATGGTGTGCTTTTCAAATATTGCGTCATTTTACTTTGATAAAATACTTTAATTAAATAAAACTAGCAACACATTACGTTCTGTTTTATTTACTTTAAAGAAGTGAGGAGTAGGGAGATGAAAAATTTTGTTTTTTGATACTGAGACTGGACGAGTAGCTCTCGGCAAACTGCCGACTTCAAAAGTAACTCTTGGTTCAAAAAAGGTTGGGCACCCCTGATTTAGGCACTCCTGCAATCGTCACACTTTTTCCTGTTAAAAACTGACTCCGGCCCCCCACCAGCGAAGGGAAAAGTTATGTGGCCCTCACAGGAAAAAGTTTGGGGACCACTGCTGTACACACTTAACATTGTAAAATATGTTTAGGAAATTATTGTTCAATGACACCACTTAAGAAATAAAATGTTTATTATGAAAACTAAGAAGTGAAAAAAGCACAAAAATAAATACTGCATCCACCTAAATGATTTATTTCCCGTTGTCTCATGGGCTTCCTCCCTAAGACACAAGTTGATAAATTCTGGTGTTGACTTCTTCGTCTTAACTGTAAAAAAAAGAAAAACATGGTTACCGGTAATTCAGTCTAGAAACTGTTTTATATGTAGATATATTTTATAAGATATATGTAAGATATATATACATATATCAAATATCTCAGAAACCACAAAGCAGATATTTTTCAAACTAAAACAGTGAAATCACAACGTGTTCATGTACACACTGTAAGCTGTTGGAGTTATTTGAATTAAAATTCGATTTTTTATAGACATAAGTGTGTCGACCTAGCTTTTTTTTCTACTAGTATTTAACACATATCTTATATCTCAGAAACCACAAAGCAGATATTTTTCAAACTAACAAAATGTAATCACAAGATGTTCATGTACATACTGTAAGCTGTTGGAGTTATTTGAATTAAAATTCGATTTTTTAATAATTTATTTTCGTAGCACATGTGACAGGTTTGGAAGTAGTCAAAACAAATCAATTTAAATCCAGCAGATTTGACCACAACGTGACATTATTAAGGACTTGTTAACCTGAGGAACCCTCGTGGTATAAAGCCAGCTATGAAATATATTTTTTAAGCTTTTATTTAGCTACATTTAAAAGAAAGAACGCCGATCGACCCCACCCGCGCGTGCATGTGATGTGCACGTTTCGACCTACTTTGTTAAATCCAGCTGATTTGACCACAACGTGAAATTATTAAGGAACTGTTCAGCTCAAGCACCCTCTTGATATAACGTCAGCTATAAAATATATTTTTTAAAGCGTTTATTTAGCTACATTACAGAAATAAAGACGGTTCACGTGCAGGCGAAACTACTTTTTAAAATCCTGCCGTTTTGACAACAACGTGAATTTATTAAGGAATAGTTCAGCTTAAGACACATGTTTGTTATAATTTTAAATACAAATAATGGTTTTTACCGTGTTAATCTTGTAAAGTCCTTCCGTCTTTGCTCCCTCGCGGCAGCCACTTCCTCAAACTCAGTCCAGCCTCCTACCCACGGTTCGGGGCCAGCCGGCCTGGGCCCTGCTATGAGATGAGTCCGGAATCTTGGCGCGGCGCCGCACATCTGTGAGGTGGAAATGCTGTCCAACGTGCGTTTGGCACGCAAATATGACGTCACATCCGACCCGCGCCACCAAGTGGAAAAGGGGCATTAGAGTTACCAATCAGCCTAACATGCATGTTTTTTGACTGTGGGAGGAAACCGGAGCACCCGGAGAAAACCCACGCATGCACAGAGAGAACATGCAAACTCCACCCAGAAAGGCCCCCGGACCGGGATTTGAACCAGGGACCTGCTAGCTGAGAGGCAGCAGCTCTACCAGTTGTGCCACTGTGCTGCCCCATAATACTAATAATACTTTATTTATAAAGCCATTTAAAACAACCACAGCTGCAACAAAGTGCTGTACACATGAAATCAAGAACATTTAAACACAAATAAAAATAAAAAAATTTTAAATGTAATTTTATATTTTTATTACCGTAAAAATCGGCGTATAACACACTTTTTTTTTACTCATTTGAATGCCCTGCGTGTTATACGCCGAAGTGTGTTAATTTGTGGATTTTCCCCCATATTTTTAGACCCATTTTTGGCACTGATATCGCCATTTTTCATTTTGGGCAAAAAATGGTGCAGTATCACTTTTGTCCGCTAGGGGGACACTTCCAGAGGAGTACACCGACCGTTTCTAGCTCATGTGTCCGAAAAGCCTCCTCTGGTCGGACTGACTCTGTCGCTGCCTGGCCGCCTGCTCTGGAGCTAACCATTGTTAGCTGTTTTACTAGCTGTTTTTTTAGCAAGATAACTCATAAACCACACCGCGGATTTTCTTGAAACTTACAGAGCGTAATTATTTGGTGGTCATTTACAAACTGTTAGCTGAAGAAGATATTTAGAGCTAAAAAAATTTTTGCTCTTTTAGCTGTTAGCAGTTAGCTCCGTACTGTTTAGATAAACCACTCGACTGATATTTTTTAGGCTTACAGAGTGTAATTATATGGGTTTAATTTACAGACTGTTGCCCTGTATAAGACATTTGAGATAAAATTCGATTTATTTATAATTTATTTTCATAGCGCCTGAGACTTGTTTGGAAGAAGTCAACGAAACAATTTAAATCTAGCAGATTTGACTATTTCGTGAATTGATTAAGGAACGGTTAAGTTCAGGAACCCTTGTGCTATAATGTCAGCTAAGAATTATATTTTTTTCTCAGCAAAGAAATAATTGTTTTTACCGTGTTAATCTTGTAAAGTCCATGCTGGCTCGCTTCTGTGGCCGCCATTTTCAGCAGGGCAAATGAGGCGCTGACGCGTCGCATAGCGGTGACACATAATAGATGCGTGTTATAGGGCAAAGCGTGTTTTTTATGGATTTCTCCAATTTATTGACAATAATTGGACAAAGTGTGTTATACACAGGAGCGTGTTGTACGGCGATTTTTACGGTAATAAGATGCGTTCGTAAGTCGAGACCGCCGTACCCCGAGGACTACCTGTATATATACACACACAAACCAGTTTCCAAAAAAGTTGGAACACTAAACAGATTGTGAATAAAAACTGAATGCCATGATGTGGAGATGGCAAATGTCAGTATTTTATTTGGAATAGAACATAGATGACAGAACAAAAGTTTAATCTGAGTAAATATAACATTTCAAAGGAAAAATCTGTTGATTCAAAATTTCACAGTGTCAACAAATCCCAAAAAAGTTGGGACAAGTAGCAATAAGTGGCTGGAAAAAGGAAATTGAGCATATAACGATCAGTTGGAAGACAAATTAACACTAAAAGTGAATTGTTGAAGAAATACGTATGAAGTAGATCAATGTGTAATATCTCGAAATTTGAAAATTGAGATGTGTTATTCCTTTTTTTCATTATTACTTAAATATAATTATTGTTTGAAATGATTTTTTATTTTGAAAAGGGGCAGACATAATAAGATATTTTCTTCTTCTGCCGCCTTTCATTTTATACATGTATTTTATTTTTTATACAAGAAACGTGTTTGTTGTGTGTTCTTTTTTTATAAAATGAATAAATAAATTTAATGATAAAAAAAAAATAATAATAATGTATAGGGCTCATAATAACACATTACCTTTAAATATCCAAAGAAATTTTATAAAAAGACAAAAGTTATTAAAATCTCAAAGGGACAGATATTCATCAAACCACAATTCAGAACCAGCTTAAAGGGACGGTCTACCTCAATTCAGGGAGTTCGATTGTGGAATGTTCTGGAGAGTGATGTTAAAAATGCAAAATCAATGTATAAGAAAAAGGTCAAAAAGGACTTGCTCAAAAACTATATGTGACCAGCCACTCCTAATCCAGGAACAAGTCGGCACACTCTAACTGAGAAAAAATCAATAAAAGCTTCAACTTCTGAGAAATTAGTGAAAATCGTTTTTTTGCAAAATGTACCAGTTGAAGTTGTGAAGAAACCATCCCATGCTTTAAAAAACACTTTATAAGTGTTTAAACTGATAAACTTTGTGTTAGAAATCAGTTTGTTTTCAGAGTAAAACCAAGCCGCAGTGATTTGCGTACTGGGGGCGGGGACCCTCTCAGCTGATTAACATGCGGGACTTGTTTGGCTGGTATCAGAGCTTTGTTACTGGCTTCGGCCAATAACGTGCAGCTTTGAAAGAAGCACATGGCTACTTAACATCTATAGATCGCCCAGTGGACACAAGGAACAAGGAAAATAATAAAATAAAGCCGATCAAAGCGTCAGAGCTGTCAGCTGTTTTTCCGACCGACCCGAGGAAAAAAAAAAAGAAGCTTTTACTGCGTGCGCAAGCAAATCGCAAGCAAATCAGTTTCCATCCTACATAATACATCCATCCATCCATCCATACATACGTCCATCCATCCATCCACTATCTTTATTTCATTAGACAAAGCAGACACGCGTAATCACCGCGCAATGCGCTCCAGCCACTGCGGTAAAGTGAGCCTCCACTCGGCTCCGTGTCTCCAGCCATGGTCTGTGTTCAGCCGCGCATCGCGCAATCACACGCGTTTGATTGGCTTAGGTTTTACAAATCGCAGCAAAGAAACTAAAATTTAAAGCACGATAATGGTGCACCAATTATGCAGATTCAACTGGCCGTTTGAAAAGGTAAAATGTACAGTTAAGATCGGATGGATCAGCCGTTGACGCAGCTGTCAGCTGGCTGTCATCATGATAAAAAAGCTGAATGGAGCAGCGTGTTTAATTAAAATAGCCTTGTTTTTCCCAGATAATTTTGCTCTAAAATGTTTTTGTTTATCTTTATGTAAGGTTATCTTTAGAATTTATTTTTCATGTTAATATATATTTGGTGAAACAAGAAATCTTATCTTTCTTTCTTTGAAATACATTATTTGGATGATGGATGGATGGATGGATGGATGGATGGATGGATGGATGGATGGATGGATGGATGGAAACCGACCAGCCCACAAAAGCTTAATAAAAAAGACCTACAGCAAAGATAAGGCCTTTCTGCCCTGATGACACAAAAGTCATGTCCAGCACCAACACCTTTGTGACATCTAAAATAAGTCTGTGCAGGAGCTTGGTGTGTGTAAAGCCTTATTTTATTTTGTTTTCCCCCTGTCTAACCTTCTTAGATGCAACATAAGCATCTCCTGAATTTACTCAACATCTTCAGCTATTATACAAACTTTTCCAGTGTCATCAACTTTATAAAGTGCATTCCTGTCCTGTACCTTTAACACCATTTTTATTATACTTTTACTGCTGTTAATATCATAATTTTTACCATTGGTGTGTGATACTGTTCATTAAATTTTTAAACCTCTTTTATGTTGTGTGTGTGAAGCACCTTGATAACAGTTTATCTGTTTTTTTTTTTCATTCAAGCTTTATTTATACAGGCTAGCCTCGTTGAGCCACGGGGACTCATTTACAAGAGGGACCTGTCTCACTCACACCTAGGGTCAATTTTAGAGTTACCAATCAGCCTAACATGCATGTTTTTGGACTGTGGGAGGAAACCGGAGCACCCGGAGAAAACCCACGCATGCACGGAGAGAACATGCAAACTCCACCCAGAAAGGCCCCCAGACCGGGATTTGAACCGGGGACCCTTTTAACTGTGCTATATAAATAAAATTGACTTGACTAGTTGTGACCCTTATTTTTTGGGGTGGGCTGTAACAAAACAATTAACATTATTAATGTGTAAAACATGTCACAATAACATAAAATACAATTCTTTGTATTAATGTTGTTTTTTTAAAGATCAAAAGGAAGTTTGCCAGTAGGGGTGTAGGAAAAAATAGATTTTTTAAAGACTCTGGATTCTTAGTCCTGGCGATTCAGAATCAATTCTAAATGCTCCAAAATCAATTTTTAAACATGTTTAATTTTACCCTGATGCATGTTCAATAATCCAGGTAGAAAAATCTAAAAAAGCTAAGACTGGAGTCAGCTCAGTCTTTAGCACCCTCTCACAGTGGATGAACCAGTTTGCTGATGACAGCCGAAACCAGCTGCTCACATGATCAAGGAGGACCATCAGCCTAACAATGGATCGTTAGCACCCTGATGGTTGTTTGCTATTCACAGAGGGCTGAGTGATACTAGCAATGACAGCATTATTGTCCCCCTCTTATAATGCTTGAGTTAAAGGTTACTACACTTTGGTAGGCTGAAGTCTGTTTTTGTCTGTATATTTTGAATTATTTGTATGTGATGGACTGGAGACCTGTCCAGGTGCCCTCCGCCTCTCACACAGTGATGGCTGGACATGGACACCAGTGAGCCCCATGACTCTTAAAGGAAGAAGTGGTTAAAGATGATGGATGGATTAATTATTTGTTCCTAGATTTTTATTTTATTGTTTTAGAGGAATCCAGGCAACTATAACCTAATACAGTACTGGTAATTCAAGTTACAGCATTTAATGCATTCCTGTATTATTTGTTTGTATTTTTGGTATGAATATCAAATGATTCAAAAACTTTGATAAAGTACAGAACCTACAATTATTGTTTTAAATAAATGTTCTATTTGTTTACATTGTTGTTAATGTTTTCAGTTTAAAATTATTGTTTTAAATAAATGCTCCATTTGTTTACATTGTTGTTTAATATTCTCAGTTTAAAATTATTGTTTCAAATAAATGTTCCATTGGTTTACATTGTTGTTTAATATTCTCAGTTTAAAATTATTGTTTTAAATAAATGCTCCATTTGTTTACATTGTTGTTTATTCTTTTCAGCTTGTCAGTTACAAAGCTGAAACTAAATTCATGACCATTTTAATAGAAAAATCATTGTTGAATCAAAAATTGTTTCTGAATCGAAACATTGATTTTGAATCGAATAGGCATGTAACGGTTGTAGTTGGTGTACCGAACCGAAAAGGTACGGAGGTGGACCGAACCGAACGTGCTGTACCGAAACGGTTATTTTTTCACTCATTGAATGTTAATATGTGCGCCGCGGAACAAAATTTCCTGGGCGCGTTTCAGCACGGAGCTATTATCTCGCAGCACGCGCAGCATTAGCCGTTAGCTTCTCGCTGCGGTTTCCTGTTTGTTAACGTTATGGTTTTCTTGTTAAAAGACGAGCGCACAAAGCTGTGTGTGTGGACGTTTTTTCATGAAGACTGGATCTGCAGCAGCAACACGTCTAACGTGAACGCGCTGGAAACTACGTCATCAGAACGTGAACGAGCTGTTACAAAGTACGCTAACCACACAGCTGCATTTAAACAACTTCTACAAAGTGCGCTAACAACACAGCTGCATTTAAACAACTTCATCAGGTAATTTAGATGGGTCCAGATCAATAACACAAACTGTATGAGTTTTTAAAGCTCTGAATCTAAGTCTGAAAGTTTTTAATGCACAGTTGATCCTTGCTATGAGACATCCATCACGTCAACACTTAAGTCAAAAAGTTCAGCTCTTTATGAAAAAACTAAAACTGATGGTCAACAAGTCCTGGAGCTGATTTAAACCCTGCCCTGATGATGAGTGAGATATTCAACCGTTCAAGAGGTATTGTTATTTTATTATAATTATTATTTATAATTTATTATTATTTAAAATTATAATCTTATTAACTTATTTTTTTACCTCTGTGTTTTATTTCCAGTATTTCCAGTTACAGAGGTAGCTGCTCTCCTTCCACTTCAGGGAAATCCACCAGAGATCACCTGCTGCAGCTAAGAAGTGTGTGATGACTGAATTGAACTCTGGAACTGTTCCAGGACCAGTCCCACCAAGAAGAGGTTGTGAGTAATGAGGACAAATACAGCCACACTGGTGCTACTGGACAAAAACTTTATTAGTTAAGATTGTAAACAGTCTGTTGCTGCTTATTGTTCTGGTTCTGACTGTTATTGTATTCATTAAGATTTTTATTATTTTTAATATAATTTATTTATTGTAGAGTGCTGTTTATTTAAAATATCATCCAAATGGGTCACTTTTATTTATTACTACAATACAATACAAACATATTTTTGGCATATTTTCAAAATAAACATTTTGTAAGTCTTTACTTTGTCTTTTTTTTTTTGTACCGAAAATAAACAGAAAATAAACCGAACCGAGCCCTCCTTGTAATTGAACCGAACCGAAATGTGATTTTAGCGTACCGTTACACCCTTAGAATCGAATCGTGACACCAAAAATCGGAATTAAATCAATTCTCCAGACACTGAGAGATTCATACCCCTATTTGCCAGCAAAGCTGAAGTTCTGCACACCTTCCGAGGCTGTGAGTCTGTGTTGACAGTCAGTGCTGGGGGTTGGGTTAACGCAAATTAATGTAAATGAACAGCAATTGTTAACACCCCCAGGTAATGCTTCTGGAATGGGGACATTCTTCTAAAGCTTTGAGGCCTGTTTTCTCCCTAATCTTATTTGTAGATTGCCAACATTGAAATGGCTGTATCTTCTTCATTTTTCTTTTGAGCGACATGTGTTTGGCATCATCGGATAGCTTAGAACCCACACTTTCAGATTCTGTGAATAACTCAAAATGACCCAGGGGAGACTTGTTCCTGGTTTTGCCATGGCCAGTCACATATATGATGTAGCTTAGTGTTTATGTTTTTGTGTATTACACTTATGTTGTACTTACGATGTAGCTTAGTGTGTTCGTGTATTACAGTTAAAAAATTTAATAGAGGTATTCATTTTGTGATGTAGTTTGTGTATTAGAAAAATTAAGTAGTTATTCATTTTGTGATGTAGTTTGAAGGTTATCATTGGTTGAGCAAACTGTGAAATAAGGGGCAGATAGGTCCGTGTACCCTTCGTTCAATTGATTTTCCATTGCATAACAAAAATGAAAAAAGGAAAAAACGACGTGTCATTTCAATATTCCTTTTCATGTGTGAATCAAAAAATACAATACGTCATCGTTTTTCTGCATTTTGGACTTCAACCTCAATCAAAAATCAAACTTTTGAAAAATGTCCTGCGGACTTATTTGTTTTTTATTTTTCTTTTCTAACAAATGAGTGACCCGGAAGTTGTCTTTTCGTGTGTGTGTGTGTGTTGTGTGTTGCGCGCGCATCGACACCATGGCCTCGCTGGAAACACACTTGGCATTAATCAAAGAGTTGTTTAAGACAGGCAAAACACACGCAGAGATTTCTTTTACACTGCAGCAGATGGGGATCCAACAGAGCTCGGAAATGAGAAGAGTGTGCGCACAGCACAACCTGAAACGCAAAAATAACGTTTCGGACGCAGAGTTGGAGAAGGCTGTGCTTGGCTCAATATATGAGGTAACGTGGATTTTTATTTGGGGTAGGCTATAATATTTTAGCTTCTATTTTTAACATAGTTTTCTTCATCAGACGGGCCCGGGCGCAAGTTTATGACAGGATATTTGTCGTCGATGGGAGTGCGGGCAGGAGAACGGCGAGTAGGACAAGTCTTGAAACAGATTCATCAGCCATATCATGCATACCGACGTGAGGTAAGTGGTGGTGAGAGTAATCGTTAACATTTCTGTTTACCGTTACCATGGTAACCTGGCGCAATGGCGGAGTGCACATTCTCAGACACCGCTAGACAAGTGAGCACTGGGTGTATACAGTAGTTACATCTACTTCACTGTACAGTATATACAACGTAGGCCTCCCATCTATCACTCATATATATATATATATATATATA
>JBBPBX010029322.1:0-35960 GCA_038048925.1 Garcialebias charrua | reverse complement strand
AATAGAAACAAGACAAAACAAACAAAAACAATGAACAAGAATAAAACAGACAAAAACAAACAAGACAAAAATAGATGCAAAGACGAACAAATAAAAATAAAAACAAGAAAGAACCGAGCGGACTGTCCCTCCTATCAACAAACACGCCTCTACAGGGTATATGCAGGAATAATGAAGTTAAATTCAATACCTTTAAAAAGGCGTTCAATAAAAAACAACTGGACTTTAATTTGACTTTATAAATTCAATACTTTCTCAAAAACCCTTAAATTTCCCAAAATTTGATTTATCAACTCTTAACAACTTCAAAACATTGCATATACTCTGCTCCAGTGTGTGCATTTCTGGTATGTGTTAACCTTAGCAAAGAACTGGTGTCAGGCCTCTTCATCTTCTTCATCATAGACACCTGTGAGGGGAAAAGCCCTACACTACTCTGTTAACTAATCCGATATCTGAGAAAAACTCAACTACTCTTATTCAGAGATGTCTGTGATAAGGGCTAAGACCACATTCAGAAAATTAACACTTAATCTATGATTAATCTGATCCGAACAGAAAACACAAAAATCCTTCCATAACCTGTCAAACTCAATTATCTTATTCACATCCATTTCCTATATATATATATATATATATATATATATATATATATATATATATATATATATATATATATATATATATATATATATATATATATATATATATATATATATATATATATATATATATATTATTCTCTCAGTACCAGAATGTTCTACCACAAACATTTCCTATCAGTAAAATTCACCGCTAGGCTACTCTGATACTTCTTAACAAAGGTGCAGCTAAAATATATCCTCTAAAACATTTCTAATTATCGTTCAGATCTAAGAATCAAAATTGATAAAACTAAATTATACCTATAGAAAAGTAGTGAAAACCTTGTACACCTTTCTCAAAAATCTATCAATACACAAAAATCTATCAATACACAACTATTGTACTGCACATTCACCAGGCACAAACACATATATATAATCACATTAATCTGTCTGAAACATTCACATTCTGTCTGACTCATTCATCTCAACAACCTTCAATCCTTTCTGCACCTCCTGGATCAAACTCACAGTCATTCTTCACAGGTGTAAGAATAACCATATGTAACTTCAACATACGGTGTAAACAACAATTGAGAGGTTTCAACAAATAGTGAGAAAATCTTGGCATATATTAGTGATTAGTTGGTTAGTTTGTTAGTTAATGTGATTAGTTCTGCTCTGCTGCATGTTCCACCTGTTGAATAAACACGGTGATCACATGTGCAGGGAAATAGATCTTCCCTTCATTGGTTACACTGCAACATTAAGCATTCATTCAACATTAATTAATCTGCTGAAAAGGGGAGGAATGTAAACCCAGTTATGGTAGGGTTTCTCTGCTTGTCCATCACAGCTGTGGAAACATGTGATTGTAAAGTGCATTTCCCCTTTTCAGATATAAATTATTCACAATCTTATTTTTCGTGTTCCTTCACGATCATCAGAAGTCCAGATTTGACCTGTAAATGAAAAAATAAGAAAAAGTCAGCACTAAATCTATATAAATTACCCCAAACGTTCAGATCAAGAGGTGGGTTCAACAGAATCTTGTTGAGCAACTACTATCCAACAACTTATTTTTAGGCACTTATTAAAATGATATTTTATAACTTTATCAAATGTATAACTGTTTCCAGCTCTCATCACTGTATGAAGAGTTAAAACGTTGATCTAATTAGTTATTTGAAATGGTGTGTTTAACTATATGTTCCTTATTTCCCATCCCCTTTTGAAACAGGAGGCAATCAAAAAACATCCTGTTACAAAGAAAATAATGGAATGCTCATAACACGAACGTCATCTGTACTGCAGATGGAAATACTACAAGAAAGAAAAAATAAAAACTCAAAACATCCGAACCCAACTATTTAGCATCAGACTTACTACTTCTACCATAAGACACACCACCCCATCTGACACATTCTTCACCACCACTACATCCTATGCCAACTCCTCCTTCAACACAACCTCTACTCTATTTCTCCTTCTATCCACACCATGGTAAGAGAGTTCGAACCTTGCACCAATACCGCGAGCATTGCTGCCCTTCCACTCGGCCTTCAGGACAAAGAAAACATCTACCTTCCTTCTCTGCATCATGTCAGCCATCTCCCTACCTATGCCTGTCAAAAAGGTGAGGAAAAAGAAAAGAAAAAGACAAACACCCATCCAAAAAGGAACGTAACAGGTGCCCATACCGAACATGCTGGAGAAAATAGAACCAAACTGTACTGCTCTAACGCGAGTACATGAAGGATAAAACAAAAATGTGTATGGTAATCCAACAATCCATGAGAAGTGTGGCTGTGCAGGTCACGTGTCAGTGAGATCTGTACATGTATGTATGAGTAATGAGTGTGCGTGAGGTTCTACCATAGCAAAAATAGTACTGATCATGAAAAACTGAAGTTATTGAATCACCACCTGAAGATCACATGGTCAGCTGACACATCAGCCAGGCTGCAATGTTTGGTAGTGACGTTTCCCAGCTTGACTATCACTTGTCATGATGTTCTCCAGCCCCCATCCTGGAGATGTCAAGAGTTCAGCAGTGGGTGCAGACCACAGTTCATAGACTTGAGTTGAAGTTGGCGCAGATGTGCAAAACTCCACGTGGACAACGTGTAACAGTTCAGGTATGAGCCATGTCATCCTGCAGCTATTAGCTGAACATGAAGCATTTCGGCAGTCCAGTGCATTTCAGTCCAGTGCAGGCGTTGTCAGCTTGCAGCACAGCTGAACACAATGCAATTCGGCAGTTCAGTGCAGTCCAGTGCAGTCCAGTGCAGGCGCCAACAGGAGTTGTCAGCAAAACCTAGCTTCAATGACAGCACAACATGTGAACTGTCCAAGAATGGCGTTCAAAACCAGAGAGTCACAATGCAACTAGTCCATGCTATGGTTGAGGGAACCTAGGTGTATGTAAAGCACGTATGTACTGAACAATGCGAATGTTGTAGGGTGAGGAATAAAATTGTAAATTGAGAGCTGCATATCTGTGTATAAGTGAAATCCACTACCAAGTAACTGCTAACCAAACGTCGTCATGGAACACCTGCAGCATTCACTGATTAGATGCCAAGCTGAAATCCTCAGAAAACTCCTAAATAAGGTCAACCCCTGTAGTATGTCAGTTGTGTGAAGACTCCCTTCCAGACTCTGTCGAGCAGGTCAGAAGGCCAAGGCAGAACGATCCTGCAGAACAAACAAGCTGCAGTCCTCCAAGAAGAAAAGAAATACACATATATATATATAAAAAAACCAAATAAATAAAATTAAAATAAACCACCAAAGTACTCCAAACCACTATTACACAGGCCTTGTTCATATGTCATTAAACATGACCTGCACCCCACCAGGCTGAATTGATGAGAACTGGAAACGTAACAATTAATGGCGTGAAATTAACCCTGCATGTACTGTAAATGTTTAAACAACGCAAAAAGCTACCTGTAACAGGTAAGACAGTATTTGCCAACACGTTCATATGAACCTCACCTATAAAAATCTGAAATGTGCCTTCAAACCTGAAAACAACCAACAAAAACAAAAATATAGGCACAAAACCCCTTGCGTAACTTCACAAACAAAGTGCAGGACGTCTCCTGAGAGTCTAAGTAATCTATAGTGCCTAAATTCTCAAAAGCCCGGAATGTCCGTCCACAGTCGCAACAAGTCACCACACAGAAGTGTTGTGTAACTGCAGAGGTCAGTGTGTGTCCTGTAGCAAAAGATGAAAAACTGTCCCTTGTCCAGTTATGTGCGTCCCTCATGTTCTCTATTTATTCATAAAATAGCACCAACAGTCACAGCAACAAAAATAAAGAGAAACTGTCTAATAGCCAAACTGTTAACTGTGAATTAACTAACAACTGCACTCCGGAGTCTTTTTAACAGCAGCACTGAACAAAACTAACGGAACAAACAGCAACTCTCAGCCGGTCCCTGGACCAGAACTTTCAGAGGCCAGCTGTGGTGGGGGGGGATGTCTCCATCCTGGTACTGACTGGGAGGAGGGGAGCCTTATCTGTAGGAACCGCAGTAAATCAGTGGGGGAGGCTGGCCGTGTGACAGCTGTGTGTGCAGGTTTCAGCCAGCTTTCTGTGCATCCACTAACCCACAAAAGAATATAAGAAAAATAATAAAAATCTGTCCCTGTTGCCTTTGTTTGCATGTATACAGCACTTTCCGGAGTACAGGTCGCAAGCCTCGAACAAAGAGAGAAAAGAAAGCAAAAAAACCAAGAAAAAGATAATAAAGTTATCTTAAAAAATGGGTGCGACCTATACAGTGGAAAATACGGTAATCGACTTTAACGGGGAAGGGGAGGAAAAATGTGACTCTAACAGCGATCACAGGTCCCGGTTGTGAACTTAATCACATGCACGGCAACCTGTGAACCCGGAGCGGCAACCCACTCTTTTACGGCAAAACCGTGTGCCGGATGAAAGCCTTTGTTAACTCTACGGCGAGCAAAGTCCCGGAGTACACGACCGGCCTCGGCCCCACAGCCTCCCGGAGTCCAAAAGAAAAAGAAAGTGTCTCCCAGCCGACAGGCCGGAGCTCACAGAGGGGGGAAAGCAAACTTAGGCACTCATATACTATCCCTGTGTGTGTGTATGGACTTCTATGTGCTTTTCACTTTACTTACATGTACGAAACCCGCAAAAAAAATGCACATTCAAATGAAATACCAACAGTAGTTCACGTTTTTTTTACTTTTAGCTGCTAACACAATAAACCATTGGCCCACCCGGAGACAAACAGCCCTCAGTCAACAAATAATTTAGTGTATCCGATAGCAGACATTTTGTGATAAGAGGAGTTCTGCTCACCTACTCTGTGAAGCACCGGTTGTTGACTGCGCGCGTGCTCGTCCCTCTTGGTGGGGGGAAACCCTCCAAATCGTCTCCCTTCACAACCTCCCACGTCGATGGTCACCAAATTGTTACGAATTCAAAAGGTTGAAGGAAGCTCTGAAACGAATGTGCAAGTTTATGCAGGTTTATTGTACATAATAAGAATAAACCTTACAGCAATAACAGACCTGACTCCGAGCACAGTCCACACACACTCTTCAAAGGCAGGGCCACGGTTATAAAACCCCGGATGTCGTCACCGCCTCCTGGAACCTGGAACCGCCTTGGACTGCTTCGGGACCGCCCTGGGACCACCTACACTACCACGTGACCCTCCTTTCTGCCAATAAACTATCAGCTTCAATGTAAACATCAAATGTTGGGTCTGTTGAATTGTGCAGGCGTGTAACTGTTCCCTAGTGAAAACAAAGCCCGAGAGAAAAACGTTCTGCCTTGTGTCACATTTCACATTATAAGGCAGAATTAAGTAAATACAAATAATGGAACATAATGGGTGTAATGTAATACTGATAGAAATATATTTCAGCTCAAACTTTGTCATGTGCACTTAGCAATTTATTAAACTCACTAATTATTACTTGCTTACCTGTGTAGAAAGGCACCATTAATAATTACTGCTGTTTCAACGTTGCTAGTTGGCCGTGTGATCAGCTCTGAGTGTAAACAGAGATGGTCCCCCACTCCCCCTCCCTCCTCGGCTCGAACCAGAAGCGCTGCTGATCCGCAGCGATCACGAGACGAGTCCAGGCTCGAGGTCGACGGAAAATGCGACCTGTACAGTCCAATAGTTTTGGACAGATGGGACATAAACTGCGCATGCGCTAGTGCACTATTAGATTCAATGGAAAAGCCGCAGGCGGCGCCTAGTAGGGAACCAAAAGTACGTCACAATCAGAAAACGTTTTTTGAAACAAACAACTCATCGTTACTCATAAAATATTTATCCTACACAACTAAAAACATATATGCATACATTTCGAAATATTTTTATTTTATTATTTCATTTTTATTTTAAAAAAAATCTTCAAATGGTGAAGAGCTGCAGTTCCAAGGAGGTGCGGCGCCCCTAGCGCCCTCTAGTGGCGTCCGCCTCTGCCGACGATGCCATCTCCTCTGCCCTCCACACAGCTCTCACACATCTGGACACGAAAGACTCTTATGTTAGAATGCTGTTCATCGACTTCAGCTCGGCATTCAACACCATCATCCCCCAACAGCTCATCCTTAAACTGGACAGTCTGGGGCTGAACACCTCAATGTGTAACTGGCTGCTAGACTTCCTGACCGGGAGACCACAGGCAGTACGGGTCGGGAGTAACACATCCAGCACCATCACATTGAATACAGGGGCCCCACAAGGATGTGTGCTGAGCCCCCTTCTATTCACCCTGCTAACACACGACTGCACACCATCATACAGCTCCAACCACTTCATCAAGTTTGCGGACGACACAACAGTGGTGGGTCTCATCAGCAACAATGATGAGACGGACTACAGGAATGAGGTGAGCCGCCTGGCCTTGTGGTGCGGACACAACAATCTCACTCTGAACGTGGAGAAGACAAAGGAGATTGTTGTGGACTTCAGGAAGAGGGATGCCCAACATGCCCCTCTGACCATCAACAGCACCACAGTGGAGAGAGTGGACAGCACCAAGTTCCTGGGAGTGCACGTCTCAGAGGACCTGTCCTGGAGCAGGAACACTGCATCACTGGCCAAGAAGGCTCACCAGCTCCTCTACTTTCTCCGCAAGCTGAAAAGAGCTGGAGCTCCAACCCCCATCATGTGCACCTTCTACAGGGGTGCCATAGAAAGTGTCCTGACCAGCTGCATCATGGTGTGGTTTGGTGCATGTACTGCATCCTGCCGCAAGAGCCTCCAACGCATTGTGAGAGCAGCTGAGAAGATTGTCGGCACCTCCTTCCCCTCACTACAGGACTTACACAGCAACTGCCTCACTCGGAAAGCCCTCTGCATGGCAGGTGATCCCACACACCCACTACACAGCTGCTTCAGCCTGCTGCCATCAGGGAGGAGACTGAGGAGTCTCCAGGCTCGAACCAGCAGACTGAGTGACAGCTCTGTTCATCAGGCAGTCAGGATGCTAAACTCTCTGCCTGCTCTGCCTCCCCTCCCACTTGTACTGCCTTAATCACAAAAAAACCTTTCACACATTACCACACAACACAAAGATTTTAACACTGGACCCTGTGTCATCAAAACGGGTTATTCACTCAACTCACGGTCATGTGCTCATTCAGTTTGCACTACTTCTTATACTTGCACTAATGTTTGTATTGTGGTGGACCACTAGGGGACTCTACTCACACCCAGTGGACCGAATGTTTTACCGGATGTTTTATTGTGAAAGGTCCAGAGGACCGCATGTTGTATTGTGAAAGCACATCGTTCAGTGCACCTGACTGGGACCTCCATTTTTTCTAAAGTAGATTTAGTACGAGGGTACCACCAGGTTCCTTTGCATGAGGTGGATGTCCCTAAGACCGCCGTTATCACTCCTTTTGGCCTGTTTGAGTTTTTGCGCATGCCTTTTGGTCTTAAAGGTGCAGCACAAACGTTCCAGCGGTTGATGGATTCAGTCCTAAGGGGATTGTCCTTCGTATTTGTGTACTTGGACGACATCCTGGTGGCTAGCAGCTCGGCTGAACAGCACATGTCCCACCTCCGTGAGGTTTTTCAGCGCCTAGCAGCACATGGCCTGATTGTAAATACAGCGAAATGCCAGTTTGGGTTGCCAGTCATTGACTTTTTGGGCCACCGCATTTCTGCCAGTGGTGCTGTCCCGTTACCAAACAAAGTGCAGGCGGTGTCCAATTTTCCACAGCCCCAGTCTGTTAAAGCGCTACAAGAATTTTTGGGAATGGTTAATTTCTATAACCGTTTCCTCCCCAGGGCAGCACAACTGCTGCGACCGCTCTATGGAGCGCTAAAAAAGAAAAAGCCCAACGACAGTGTTGACTGGACACCAGAACGCCTACAGGCATTTGGTGATGCTAAAGCTGCATTGGCCACTGCTGCCCTTTTGGCCCATCCATCCCCAGCGGCACAAATAGCTTTGACAACAGACGCATCTGATGTTGCGGTGGGGGCTGTGTTAGAACAGCAGGTTTCCGGGGTTTGGCAGCCGCTTGCATTTTTCAGCCGTACGCTGCGGGACAATGAGCTTAAATACAGTGTTTTTGACAGAGAGTTGCTGGCGCTTTACCTGGCCACACGCCATTTCAGGTTTTTCCTGGAGGGCCGCCAGTTCACTGCATATGTTGACCACAAACCCTTGGTGTTTGCTATGTCGAAAATTTCTGACCCCTGGTCTGCTCGCCAGCAACGCCACCTCGCAGCGGTGTCTGAATTTACTACAGACATTCAGCATGTGGCTGGCAAATCCAACGTGGTGGCCGACTGTCTCTCCCGGGTGCTGATCTCTCCCGTGTACGTTGGCATCGATTTTTCTGCTATGGCTGCGGACCAACGTAGCGACGCAGAAATACTCGAGCTCCAGTCCGGGCCCACAGGCCTCGAGTTGGAGGAACGGCAGGTGAATGACGGAGGTCCTCTCCTGCTCTGTGACGTTTCTACTGGCAGGCCCCGCCCTCTGGTTCCAGTTTCATGGCGACGCCGCGTTTTTGATTCTTTACATTCCCTTTCTCATCCAGGTGTTAGAGCCTCTGTGAAACTGGTCAGTTCAAAGTTTGTTTGGCCCGGTCTGCGTAAAGCAGTTAAGGAGTGGGCAGCAGCGTGTGTCCCATGCCAGCGTGCTAAGGTTAACAGGCACACCAAAGCACCTTTGGAACCTTTCTCCATTCCTGGTCGGCGGTTTGACCATGTGCACGTAGACCTGGTGGGCCCTCTGCCTCCATCACAAGGTTTTACTCATCTGCTGACTATGATAGACCGGACCACCAGGTGGCCTGAGGTGGTTCCTCTGACATCCACAACATCTGCAGTGGTGGCCCGGGCATTTTTGTCTACCTGGGTTGCGCGTTTTGGCCCCCCTTCAGACATTACATCGGACAGGGGCCCGCAGTTTGTTTCTGAGCTTTGGTCTACCATGGCCAAGGGTCTGGGGACTAACGTTCACAGGACCACCGCTTACAACCCCCAAGCTAATGGTTTGTGTGAACGGTTTCACAGGTCATTGAAAGCTGCACTTCGTGCTGCATTGACCGGTGACAACTGGATTGACCGTCTTCCCTGGGTTTTGTTGGGTTTACGTACCGCAACCAAAGAGGACCTGAGCTCTTCCCCGGCTGAACTGGTTTTCGGTCAGCCTGTGCGCGTCCCCAGCTCTCCCATTGGAGGAGACTGCTCTAGCCTCTCAGCCACAGCTGCCCTCAGCTGAAGAGGACTATTATTTAATAGGTGTAAATAAATGTCTAAAAAATAAAGTAATGTATGTAAATAGTTCATTTTTTAGACATTTATTTTGTAGAGTTACAGCTGTTTGTTAATAAATGTTGCTGTGTGACAACTGGGACAAAGCTTTGACTCGGAAATATATTTTTGTTATTCTTTTATGGAAAGAAAATTATATCGAGATATATATCGTATATCGCGATATATCACAACAATATCGAGATATGAATTTTTGTCCATATCGCCCAGCCCGTACAGTATATTTTTAGAAATAGATAAATGTACAGTACTGTACAGTCACCAAGCACTTAGCCTATCCTAACACAGTTTTTAAAGATGAAGGAGTGAGTGGAATTGTCTCCCTCCTCCATGCAGGCTCCATTCCCATAAAGGGAGCTAGCTCAATAAAGTTTGATCCAACGTGTAAAGATGAAGGAGTGAGTTTAATTGTCTCCCTTTCACATAAAGGGATCATCTTTAAAAACTGTTAGGATAGGCTAAGTGCTTGGTGACTGTACAGTACTGTACATGTATTCATTTCTAAAAAAAAAAAATATGTATATTTTTTTTTTTTTTTGGGTGATCCTACTTACGAATTTTTGACATACGAGCGCCCCCTAGGGACAGAACTCGCTTGTAAGTCAGGGACTACCTGTACTTAACTATGTCCTAGAGAAAACATTTGAGATTCGATTTTTTATTCGTGTTTTCAGAGACGGACTCGTCTCGTATTTAGCTTCTGTTAGCTTCTGGCAGACATTAGCAGCAGAGCTAAACACTCGGCCCATATTGCCGGGTTGACTCAGCGGTCACGCGGCACATCAGTGGTGGATGACGCGTTACGTCGGCGGTGACATAGGTGCGACCTATACACCGGTGCAATCTATTTATGGATTGTTCCAATTTTTTTGGCAATAATTGGACAGTGCGACCTATACAAGGGCAGCACGGTGGCACAACTGGTAGAGCTGCTGCCTCTCAGCGAGAAGGTTGCCGGTTCAAATCCCGGTCCGGGGCCTTTCTGGGTGGAGTTTGCATGTTCTCCCCGTGCATGCGTGGGTTTCCTCCGGGTACTCCGGTTTCCTCCCACAGACCAAAAAACATGCTTGTTAGGCTGATTGGTGACTCTAAATTGACCCTAGGTGTGAGTGTGAGAGTGGATGGTTGTTTGGTGTGAGTGAGACAGGTCCCTCTTGTAAATGAGTCCCCGTGACTCAACGAGGCTAGCCTGTATAAATAAAGGTTGAATGAATGAATGAAAATACAACGGTGCAACCTATAGATCGGAAAATACGGTAAGTGCGTGGTGACGTAGATATTATGAAGCGCTTAGTCCAGTAGGCGTTGGCGGTAACAGGCTAAGCTAATCTCCAACGCGCGTTAAGTTTTCGCTTCAAAACAAGTGCCCATGACCATCAGAATGTGACTGAACAAAGTTTCACAAGCGAAGAGAAAGAGACGACATCACTGATAAGAGAGGAAAAACTAATTTGTCGGTGTGGAAGTAGTTCGGCTTTCTAAGGTCTGTTAAAACTGCAGGTTTCTTCTGCAGCGAGTCCTACTCGGTCTCTTTATGCTTCAAAACATGATGGAGAGTCGTTCTAACTAGCGGTGGGAACATCTAACTTGTTTCATCTGAAGAGTCTAGTTTCCACTCGATAGAACATGATGAGCGTCAGAAGAAGAAGCACAATAAAGTTTGAGCCAACGTGTCCCTGAAACGACGACGTACTGAAACAAACAGCCCCAGTGCTGCATGTTTTTTAAATTCATTTATTCAAAATAAAACAAATTCATCAGAAGAAAAAAACACTGAATGAATGAAAAGTTGCAGAAATAAGAAAATAGTATTATATCTGCCCCTTGTTTTGAAAAAAAAACTACAAACGAACAACAACCTTCACTTGAACTCGGTGACCACTTTTTTCAGTAACTATACTTTAATGCGTTGCTATTTCAAAATCCAGTAATCAGATTAAAGTTACTTATCCAAATTATTGTGCATTACTTTTTTTGTCATTTTCTGTAGTACTATATCCATCCATCCATCCATTTTCTTCCGCTTATCCGGGGTCGGGTCGCGGGGGTAGCAGCCTAAGTAGGGAGGCCCAGACTTCCCTCTCCCCAGCCACTTGGAGCAGCTCCTCTGGGGGAATCCCAAGGCGTTCCCAGGCCAGCCGAGAAACATAGTCCCTCCAGCGTATCCTGGGTCTTCCTCTGGGTCTCCTCCCGGTGGGACATGCCCGGAACACCTCACCAGGGAGGCGTCCAGGAGGCATCCTAACCAGATGCCCGAGCCACCTCAACTGGCTCCTCTCGATGTGGAGAAGCAGCGGCTCTACTCCGAGTCCCTCCCGGATGACTGAGCTTCTCACCCTATCTCTAAGGGAGAGTCCAGCCACCCTGCGGAGAAAACTCATTTCAGCCGCTTGTATCCGAGATCTTGTTCTTTCGGTCATAACCCAAAGCTCATGACCATAGATGAGGGTGGGAACGTAGATCGATCGGTAAATTGAGAGCTTTGCCTTTTGACTCAGCTCTCTCTTCACCACGACAGACCGGTACAGCGCCCGCTTCACTGCGGACGCTGCACCTATCCGCCTATCGATCTCACGCTCCAGTTTTCCCTCATTCGTGAACAAGATCCCGAGATACTTAAACTCCTCCACTTGGGTAAGGACCTCCTCCCCGACCCGGAGAGGGCACGCTACCCTTTTCCGGCTCAAGACCATGGCCTCGGATTTGGAGGAACTGATCCTCATCCCGGCCGCATCACATTCAGCTGCAAACCGCTCCAGCGAAAGCTGTAGATCACGAGCTGATGAAGCCAATAGGACCACATCATCTGCAAAAAACAGAGAAGCGATTCTAAGGCCACCAAAACGGATCCTCTCAACACCTTGGCTGCGCCTAGAAATTCTGTCCATAAAAGTTATAAACAGAATCGGTGACAAAGGGCAACCTTGGCGGAGTCCAACTCTCACCGGAAACGAGCCTGACTTACTGCCAGCGATGCGGACCAAGCTCTGACACCGGTCGTACAGGGACCTAACAGCCCATATCAAAGGGCCTGGTACCCCATACTCCCGGAGTACCCGCCACAGAACCCCCCGAGGGACGCGGTCGAATGCCTTTTCCAAGTCTACAAAGCACATGTAAACTGGTTGGGCAAACTCCCACGCACCCTCCAGGACCCTGTTGAGGGTGTAGAGCTGGTCTAGTGTTCCACGACCAGGACGAAAACCACACTGCTCCTCCTGAATCCGAGGTTCGACTATCCGACGGACCCTCCTCTCCAGAACCCCTGAATAGACCTTACCAGGGAGGCTTAAGAGTGTGATCCCTCTATAGTTGGAACACACCCTACGGTCCCCCTTTTTGAATAGGGGAACCACCACCCCAGTCTGCCAATCCAAGGGAACTGCCCCCGATGTCCACGCGATATTGCAGAGTCGCGTAAGCCAACACAACCCCACAACATCCAGAGCCCTAAGGAACTCAGGACGAATCTCATCCACCCCCGGAGCCTTGCCACCGCGGAGCTTTTTAACCACCTTGGCGACCTCAGCACCAGAGATTGGAGAGCCCGACCCAAAGTCCCCAGGCTCCGCTTCCTCAGTGGAAGACGTGCCAGTAGGATTGAGGAGGTCTTCGAAGTATTCCGCCCACCGACTCACAACATCCCGAGTTGAGGTCAACAGCACGCCATCCCCACCATAAATGGTGTTGGTCGCGTACCGCTTTCCCCCCCTGAGACGCCGGATGGTGGACCAGAATCGCCTCGAAGCCGTACGGAAGTCATTCTCCATGGCCTCTCCGAACTCCTCCCACGCCCGAGTTTTTGCCTCAGCAACCACCCGAGCCGCATGCCGCTTGGACTGCCGGTACCTATCTGCTGCTTCCGGGGTCCCACAGGCCAAAAAGGCCCAATAGGACTCCTTCTTCAGCTTGACAGCATCCCTCACCGCCGGTGTCCACCACCGGGTTCGAGGGTTGCCACCACGACAGGCACCAACAACCTTGCGGCCACAACTCCGATAAGCTGCCTCGACAATAGAGGCGCGAAACATGGCCCACTCGGGCTCAATGTCCCCCGCCTCCCTCGGAACGTGTTCAAAGCTCTCCCGGAGGTGGGAGTTAAAGCTCCGTCTTACGGGAGACTCTGCCAGACGTTCCCAGCAGACCCTCACAATACGTTTGGGTCTGCCAGGTCTGACCGGCATCCTCCCCCACCATCGGAGCCAACTCACCACCAGGTAGTGGTCAGTTGACAGCTCCGCCCCTCTCTTCACCCGAGTGTCCAGGACATGCGGCCGCAGATCAGATGAGACGACAACAAAGTCGATCATTGAACTACGACCTAGGGTGTCCTGGTGCCAAGAGCACATATGGACACCCTTATGCCTGAACATGGTGTTCGTTATGGACAATCCATGACGAGCACAGAAGTCCAACAACAGAACACCACTCGGGTTCAGATCAGGGGGGCCGTTCCTCCCAACCACACCCCTCCAGGTCTCACTGTCATTGCCCACGTGAGCGTTGAAGTCCCCCAGCAGAACAAGGGAGTCCCCAGGAGGCGCACCCTCCAATACCCCCTCCAAGGACTCCAAAAAGGGTGGGTAATCTGCGCTGCCGTTTGGCGCATAGGCACAAACAACAGTCAGAGCCCGTCCCCCCACACGTAGGCGAAGGGAGGCTACCCTCTCGTTCACCGGGGTGAACCCCAACGTACAGGCACCAAGATGGGGGGCAACAAGTATGCCCACTCCTGCTCGGCGCCTCTCACCAGGGGCAACTCCAGAGTGGAAGAGTGTCCAACCCCTCTCAAGGAAACTGGTTCCAGAGCCAGAGCCATGCGTTGAGGTGAGTCCGACTATTTCTAGCCGGAACCTCTCAACCTCACCCACTAGCTCACTAGCTGTAGTGGACCTACCCAGGGTCAAACTAAGGTTTTTGAACTGTCCAGTGATGACCTTTACTGACCTCTCAGTAAAGCAAGACATTTACTACAAATTAGTCACATAGTCACCAAAAGAGACTATTTCTATCTTTGATTTTAGGCTGATGTGATCAAAAGAATAACTTTTGTCATTTTCATGATGTGTGCTTTTAAGCTGTGTTATTCTGTAAGAGTTAAACTGTGTTCACTGCTGTGTTAAAGTTGAAATCTCGGGTCACATAGACCAGACGGTTTTGTTTAGAAAGTCAGAAGACAGGTTAATCCGTTGTTTTTCATGAACAAGGCTCCAGCTTCTCTGTCTTTTCCTAAACAAATCTCCCTCTGCTCTGGCTGTAACCTTGGGTCGTGATAAGACAAGTGAACTCCTCTCTTTGATCCTTTTTAAGTTCTAAGCTGTGGCTGAAACGCTTCAGAGTTTGCTGGGAGCTTCGAAAGAGATGTGAACTTTCCCAAAGAGCTGGATGTACGTTTGGTCAAGAGCTAACGACCTGCGTCTTCAGCTAAGGACTGATAACAGGCTGTTATGAGTCCACTTCGAATGAGCGTAAGCTCAAACTTTGTTATTCCTTCCTGGAATAAATTATCTTGAGCCAAGAAGCCACGACTGCCACGACTTCTGCCGACGAAAGCGAGTATCACCGACACCGACAAGGTAAACACGCGTGGAGTCCAGCTTGGACTTGCGGGACCGACGACTCGTCAGTCTAAAGTTGACCACAGCTCTTTACCAGAACCAAGGCGGACGTCTTAAGGTAAAGGAGCAGCTGTTTGCTTGCTGGAGGTGTGATGATATCTTAGCTGGACGCGTACGGAAGAGTGTCATCTGGTTTCATAAATGCAAGATAAACTTCCTCTCTTAACCTCCCAATTCTTCTTAAATCTTTCCTCCTATCTTTTTCCCTCTCAATCTAAGCTGGAAACTATTTTAAGTTAAAGAGCCACAGACTAAATATGTTTAACATCTAGTATTTATGTCTGTTGTTTTAATTTAAGTGTGCTGACGTATTAATTTGAAAGAAAGTGAAATCATGTCAATCAAGTGTAATGGTGTTAATTTAGTTGATTTATTTTAAATAAATGGTAGTGTCGCCTGGCATACCAAACTAAGTTAATGTCCATTGTCACTTAATGGCTCTGTTTATTTATCCATCATAAAGATCACAGAAATATTGGGTAAACTGAAAAAGAACAGAATCCGTGAATATTTACTATTCAATCTGAATAAGTAAATTAATTAAGGTAAAGAGGTCAGTATTAATATTGACCTCCTCATAATCCTTTACATCTGGTGGCTCGTACCGGTTCTGAAAGTTTATTGATAAATCTGTGATCTCATGAACTGTAACGTCATGTTTGCATAAGAGGATCCAAGTTTTAAACTCTGAGGATAATGATTTTGGCTGGAAGTGTTCAAAGCAGGCAGATTCTGCATGTTTTTATCATTTGAAGCTGTGAGATTATTATCGTTTCAACTCTGTTAGACGCTGTTGGAAGCATTCAGGTGAAGTTTTGTCAGCCGTGGTCTGTGGGGGTTCTGGTTCTGTTCGGTCCAGTTCACGCAGACTCCTGTACAAAGCTTTGTTTGACCGCCGAGTCAAAAGCCTGAAAGCTAATTTAACATCTACAAGATTGCTGTTGTGGTATTTTACATGTTAGAGCAGGTCATAGAAGCATATTACTGTTAGAACGTTGTCGGATAGTGGTTCTGTTCAGACCCGAGTTTCTGCCCCACTGAAAGTGGACCAGAACCGACCTTGACGCGCTCCGAGAGAGTCCGTGTTTGTTCAACAGCTGCAGTGCTGTGTTACTGAGCGTAACTAAGTTGGCCTGTCTAGGTGTGTTCGCCGCATGTTTCAGAATTTTGGGAAGTTGATTTGTAGCGTTTGAGTTGTTTTAAGAGTCTATAAAGTTGTGGTCTGCTGTGCGAGCTAACGTTAAAAAGACGTGTCCTACACCTACACGTTTGTTTATGAGCTGTGATTGGATGAAACGAGTGCTGTGAGCTGTCAATCACTCTCGTAGCGAACGCTGATTCGCTGATTTGGGATCGCACGCTGTTGCGAACAACCCACTTTGTCGTCATTTCCGGCACTGCATTGGTCGAAGGTAATAGAACTACGTTCACCATGGTTGCTTGGCAAAAGGACTACAAGCGCTGTGATTGATTGGTTGACGTCACGTATCTTGTAGCGAGCTCCGCCTCGCTCACGTACGAAGCTGGTGACGCGCTACGCACGCTGCGTTGGCCCGCCCATTCTTGTCGTCATTTCCTGATGCACTTTGAGTGACAAGCAGACGCAGTTCACACACGCACGAACAAACTGAGATTTCACTGAGAGTTTAAAAACTCATTTAAAGCCATCTAAACTGTCTAACAACATAGATTTGTCTCTGACAAGAACGGGGTTCGAGCGTTTATCACGGACACACTAGAAACTAACTATAAAAGGTTAGATACTGAATTTTAAAAAAAAATCAGTCTCCTCGTGATACTGTATTAAAAAACATTAAGACTCGAAGCTGCCCCCTGTTGGTTAAGAGACGTTGACATGAGTTTTCTCAAAAACATCATAAAGAAGTCAGCATTTTTATGGTGAAATTACCAGCTTTTAAAATTGTTCTGTACACAAACAAAAACTCCTGTTTATTTTAAATAAAAATTTTAGAATAACAGAGGTACAGACGAACAATTTATGCTCATTTTAAATACTGAAGAGATTTAAAATAACACTCAAAACAGCAATTTTTATTTGATTTTCAAATTAAATAAAAATAAAATGATGGAGAACAGTGCATTTCCACAATAAGCTCTTCACATCTCTGATTTTTAAACAGAATTGGTGTGCACAACTGTACACTTTTAGTTAAAAATGGCATTTTTAACGTTTTTCTGTGTACAATTAATGACTCCAGTTTATTTTAAATAAGGAAATATTTAAAATAACAAACTACAAGCATCTCTCATTAATTTGGATAAAATTTCAAAACGAAGATGGAAGATGAAAAAAATGATGAAGCTTGCAAGCTGATCGCATCAAGGCTTGAAAATCGTGAATTATTAAGGCAAGGTTTACTTCGAAGAAAAGAAGAACTTCGCCAAGAACGCCTTGAGTTAAAACGTGAGATTAGAGAATCAAAAATAAAACGACATGTTGATGCCCGCTGGGGTTATGAACCGCAGTGGCTCAGACAAGACCCAGAGTACATAAAACGGTTTCAAAAGGGGGGCGCACGTCCTAGAGATAAGAAGGATGGTCACAAAAGTATACCATATCACAAAAGGGGGTCCGAACAGGAAACCCCAGGTCAAGGACAAGCCCCTCCTGCCCCTCGAACGGAACAGTCCGAGAACGGCAAAAAATCACAGAAGTTCCAGGAAAAAGGCAACACACCACTAAGCTCTGTGGAGATAGTGGACAAAAGTTGGTTGTTTGAAAACTTGAATGATACAGAGGATGACCAAACTGGTATGCGTGACCTTGTCTTTGATAACTCAGAGCACATGGATAACTCGGCGCACACTACTACCAACATTGCCATGGATGTTGACAGCAAACCAATTGCTGACACACAACAACATCCTGAAGGTCATGATGCTGACAGCCAACAAGATGCTGACAGTAAACAAGATTACACAGACAGAGTCACACGTGAACAGAAACGTGGGCCAAGACCTGTGAGGTTTCTGTGTAACTTTATACAAAGGGGGGTGGCTAAGAAAGCTTACCTGCCTATCACACTGGAAGGTGTCCTTGAGCGTGAAGCCCTCCTGGATGGCAGTTCTGATATAACTATTATGTCGGCCAAGCTGTTCGAGGAGCTGAGGACCGCCGCTAACGGTGTTGACAGGCAAATACCCTTTGAGAAATGTGCTATTGAGCTACAGGGTCTCGCAGAGACGAGAACAACCCTAACAGCTATGGCTATGGTTCACATGCAGATTGGCGAAATGACACTACGCCACCCGGTGTACGTGTCTAAACTTGACTCATTCCCATTTTTGGTTGGCCAAGATTTTATAAACCGCTTCAACGCGATTATAGATTATGGTCGACGGAAAATGTGGAGCACAGTGAGAAAACCCCTGCCAATAAAAGTGCTTCCTAGTTGCGATACAGACTGCCTAACCGCAGGTACCGCAGAGGACACAAGGGACTGCTCATCCGAGGACGAGAGCCCGGTAAGTGAACCTTCAACTACAGGTGAGACAGAAGAGACCCAAAAGTTGGACCAAACTCTGGCCCAACAAGAGAACCTCCTCTGTGAGCTGACACATTCAGCACTCCCTGACCACTGCCTACCACAGGTAGTGAAAGGTGTGGAGATCCACGGATCCCACACCGAAGACGCTGTACTGTCCTCTGGGACAGGTAAATCAGTTATCAGCCAAGCTTTTGATGAAACCTTGGTTCAGGGACATTTGTGTCTAGAACTAGTCAGAAATGACATAGTTTTTACAGACTCAAAGAGCCCCTCTTCAGTCAAGAGGTGGGAAGACATACACAACGACAGTGACCCGTCGCAGTCTGTACAATCAGACACACCTGCGACTGCGCCGACGGTTGTGACACACCTGAATTACGCGGAAAGAGGTAAACGTAAGAAGATACGTTGGCCGAAACCTAAACGATTCCTGTGTACCGTCTTCTCTCAGCTGCGCGAACAGCTTAAACTAAACGGTGGCATCCTAACTTGTGCCCATGGACGGACGTCCTCACCTGTGTTCGTGGTCCCCCATGACCAAAGGGGGGTGATGTTAGGCCATGCCAAAGACAAAGATTTGAATGTACACCTCAGAAACACTTTTGCTTTCGCCCAGAAAAACCTGGAAAGGTCCGCTGAAGGACGCAAGGCGTACTATGACCAGAAGGCCTCTCACAATGAACTCCAAGTGGGAGACAGAGTCTGGTACTATACGTTCGCCCCAGCAACCGGGAAAGGAGGGTCCGAGACCGGAACTCTCGCCCGCAAACTAATGCCCAGGTGGACTGGACCTCATCTGATAACAGACAAAGTGTCCTCAGTCGTCTACGAAATCAAAATCAGCAAAGGCCGCAAAGAGCCAATTGCTAAATGGGTACATCGAAATCAGATCAAACCTTACAAGGCGTTCAATGACTCCACAAAAGACAAAGATCTCACAAACTCACCGACTTCATGGGATAATAAGGTCGTCCAAACACAAGTTAGTAAATAAACTAATCAGGTTTAAACTACCATATTTCCCACCCTATAAGTCGCATTGTCCAATTTGAACTTAGAAACGCTAAGCCTAAAACCCACAACAAAAAACTAACCTTAACAACCGTTTAAATCCACGAGATTTAATTTGACCTCGGTCATAAAGTTGAGACCTGTTTTTCTTGTGTGTTGCACTTTGGAATCTGACGACAAGAGTGTGTCGAAGCAGTGAAACGTTGTTTCCTTGTTGTTTAGTCATTATTGTTGTCATTAGTTGAGATATTGTTTGGTTCTGAACACTCCCAGCCAAAAAGGTTTTGTATTAACATTGGTTAATGAATGATATGGATTTAACTATGCCAACATGCAGTTCGTTTTGTTAAATCTCAATCGTCGAAGAGTCAATGTAGTTTAAAGCTACTCAAGGTACCATAAACTACATTGACCTCACAATTTCTAAATTGAACCGATTCGATCGTTTCTATTCTAGATTGTCTATTCATTTTGATGAGTCTCGCCATAGACTTCAAAATTTATTAGGAATACCAAATCCTACGTCGTTCGTCTAAAAGACAACAGACATTTAGATCAAACTATATTTCATTTTTATTTTAGTTTAACCTAAACTAAGTAATGAATGGAGGAATAGTTTGGAATTAGAGGCCTTCGTTACAGAAGCCCTCCAAAATTTTATAGGTACAAATCCCTATATCTAATTTTACAGAATTGATCCACCCCTTAATTGGTAATTGTAGCTGATCTAAACCATGATAGCTTACATACCAGGTGCATATAGGTAAGGCTTAATGTAAAATCCCAATCATAAGCCCACCTAAAAAACCACATAATTGCATGACACATAGAACCAGAGTGGCACTGACTGGAAACCAACCAGCCAACAACCTTCGATGTGGGGACCTGCAGCTCCAACGCTTGGTCTTCAACCTTCATCCAAGGGTCGCCTCCTCTGCGTCAATCGAGGGATCCCCTCTACATGCTGATTATGAAAACAATTGTTGCTGATCAATCAACAAAACTAATCGTTGTGGAATTACCGCTGTGGATTATAAGACTTTGCTTTCCAAGGGATCACAGACTTTGTTTTCCAAGAGTTAACAGACTTTGTTTTCCAAAGGATTAAAAGCTTTTCGCAATGGGATTACCTCCGAACAGTATGGAATTTCCAAAAACTTTATGGGATTATAATTTTTGATTTTTCTTTTCCACTTACTGGATTGCTTCAAGATCAAAGACAGTTCAAGGTTTCCTTTCGTGTTGGACCCCATCCCCAAGGACTGGCGATGGCTTCCAAAAGGGGGGAGATGTAGTGGACCTACCCAGGGTCAAACTAAGGTTTTTGAACTGTCCAGTGATGACCTTTACTGACCTCTCAGTAAAGCAAGACATTTACTACAAATTAGTCACATAGTCACCAAAAGAGACTATTTCTATCTTTGATTTTAGGCTGATGTGATCAAAAGAATAACTTTTGTCATTTTCATGATGTGTGCTTTTAAGCTGTGTTATTCTGTAAGAGTTAAACTGTGTTCACTGCTGTGTTAAAGTTGAAATCTCGGGTCACATAGACCAGACGGTTTTGTTTAGAAAGTCAGAAGACAGGTTAATCCGTTGTTTTTCATGAACAAGGCTCCAGCTTCTCTGTCTTTTCCTAAACAAATCTCCCTCTGCTCTGGCTGTAACCTTGGGTCGTGATAAGACAAGTGAACTCCTCTCTTTGATCCTTTTTAAGTTCTAAGCTGTGGCTGGAACGTTTGAGAGTTTCTGGGAGCTTCAAAAGAGATGTGAACTTTCCCAAAGAGCTGAATGACCACCAGTCACGCGCTAAGGACTCGTCATCCAGCTGGGACTGATAACATGTTGTTATGGGTCCACTTCGAACGAGCGTAAGCTCAAAACTTTGTTTATTCCTTCCTGGAATAAGTTTATCTTGAAGTCAGAGGCCAGGAGCTGACATATTCTCTGATGACCAAGCGAAACCAGGAGACGTTGAAACGTAAACTAGAACCAGTTTTGGACGTGCTGGGACTAAAGGACTCTGTGCATCTGAAGGCTGGTGTCATTTCTTTATCAGACTCGTCGTCGAAAGGTAAAGAGCTGTTTACAAAACGTACCTGGATTTTAGCAGAAGTCGGATGAGAAGTGTCACTCTGGTATCATGCTCACGATAATTTCCTTTAAACCATCTTTCCTCTATTCCTTTCCCTCTCAATCTAAGCTGGAAACTATTTTAAGTTAAAGAGCCACAGACTAAATATGTTTAACATCTAGTATTTATGTCTGTTGTTATAATTCAAGTGTGCTGACGTATTAATTTGAAAGAAAGTGAAATCATGTCAATCAAGTGTAATGGTGTTGATTTTAGTTGATTTATTTTAAATAAATGGTATTGTCGCCTGGCATACCAAACTAAGTCAATGTCCATTGTCACTCTATAGCTCTGTTTATTTATCCATCATAGAGATCACAGAAATATTGGGTGAACTGAAAAAGAAAAGAATCCGTGAATTTACTATTCAATCTGAATAAGTAAATTAATTAAGGTAAAGAGGTCAGTATTAATATTGACCTCCTCATAATCCTTTACAGGGGGCAACAAGTATGCCCACTCCTGCTCGGCGCCTCTCACCAGGGGCAACTCCAGAGTGGAAGAGTGTCCAACCCCTCTCAAGGAAACTGGTTCCAGAGCCAGAGCCATGCGTTGAGGTGAGTCCGACTATTTCTAGCCGGAACCTCTCAACCTCACACACTAGCTCAGGCTCCTTCCCCACCAGAGAGGTGACATTCCATGTCCCAATGGCCAGCTTCTGTAGCCGAGGATCAGACCGCCAGGGTCCCCGCCCTCGGCCACCACCCATTCCACAATGCACCCGACCCCTTTGGCCCCTCCCACAGGTGGTGAGCCCATGGGAAGGGGGACCCACGTCTCCTCTTCGGGCTGTGCCCGGCCGAGCTCCATGGGTGAAAGCCCGGCCACCAGGCGCTCGCCAACGTGCCCCTCCTCCGGGCCTGGCTCCAGAGTGGGGCCCCGGTGACCCGCGTCCGGGCGAGGGAACATTGTTTCCATTTATATTATTCATCATAAGGGGTCTTGTGGGCTGCGCTTTGTCTCGTCCCTCACCTAGGACCTGTCTGCCTTGGGTGACCCTACTAGGGGCATAAAGCCCCTGACAGCATAGCTCCTAGGATCATTGGGACACTCAAACCCCTCCACCACGGTAAGGTGGCAGCCCAGGGAGGGGCTGTAGTACTATAATTTAATTTTATTTCTTCAATGCGTCTCGGGGGTAGTGATTTAAAAAAAAGACTTGAGTGACGTCGGTCTATGCGACCGGCGCTATTATCTTGCAGCACGCGTTAGCATTAGCATCTCGTTGCATTCTCCTGTTTAGGGACGTTGTGGCTTTCTTGTTAAAAGACGAGCGCAAATTCAAAGCTGTGTGTGGACTTTGTTTCACGGAGACTGGATCTGTAGCAGGCAACACGTCTAACTTGAACGGACTTAACGACGTGAACGAAGAAAAGCAGCTTGCAAACACCGCTAACAGCAGCTGCATTTAAACAACCTTCATCAGGTAAATCAGATCAGTCCAGATCAATAACACAAACTGTAGGAGTTTTTAAATATCTGAATCTACGTCTGAAATGTTGATGTGCAGGCTTTAAAGTTACTGAGCGTCGCTACGACATCCATCACATCCATCATGTCAATACTCAAACAAAAAGTTCAGCACTTTATGAAAAAACTAAAACTGATAGTGTCAACAAGTCCTAGACCTGATTAAAGCCTTGCCCTGATGATGATGATGATGATGATGATGACCGAGAGATTCAACCACCTCAACCGTTCAAGAAGAGGTATTGTTCTTTTATTATTATTATTATATAGTTAAACTTTTTAATTTAAAATTATAATCTTATTACCTCTTTTCTGTTTTATTTCCAGTCTGGAAGAGAGTTAGCAGCTGTCTTCTTCCTCTTCAGGGACATCCACCAGATCACTGTCTTCTTCCTCTTCAGGGACATCCACCAGATCACCTGCAGCTAAGAAGTGTGTGATGATGACCCTGATGCATGCTCAATAATCCAGGTAGAAAAATCTAAGTCTGGTCCTCTGGACATTCAAAAAACAAAACAAAGCAAAAAAATTGTCGACATGTTTTGTCTTTTGTCCAAAAGACTTCCTCAGTCTTATAAATAGCACCCTCTCACAGTGGATCAACCAGTTTGTTGCTGACAGCCGAAACCAGCTGCTCACATGATCAAGGAGGACCATCAGCCTAACAATGGATCGTTAGCACCCTGATGGTTGTTTGCTATTCACAGAGGGCTGAGTGATACTAGCAATAACAGCATTGTAAGAGGGGGACTGTTGAACCCGGAGACAGTGTTGCCAGGTGTACGATAATTATCGTATTTGTACGATAATTTTACCTTCTGTACGATGTACGATCAATAATCCCGAAAAAGGCCAAAAATACGATAATTTGACCGTTCCTTGAATGTGTAGTTTTGATCGGTTTCCATCAGCCTGTCGCAACTGTCTGTCAGAGTTTTTTTGTGAACCCTGAATGCATCTTGAAATTCCAGCCAATCGTGCTTTTCTAAATGCGACCTAAGAGTGACGTGAGTCCGTTTGCCTCAGAACAACGGCCATGATTGGCTGAATAGCCCGCTGCGCCCGCCCCATGAGTTAGAAAAGAAGAAAAAGCAGAGCCGTGTCTCGTGTGACACCGGTCTGGAAGAAGAAGTGATGAAAATGAGAGAACATTTACATAAAGTTAAATGATAATTAAGAAATATATTAAGAAAATATGGCAAGAAACCTGGGACATTACTGATACAGGAAGACATTTTTTTTTTTTTCTTCTTTCGGCTTTATTCCCTACGTTAGGGGTCGCCACAGCGAACTGGTCGCTCGAAGATTTGGCAGTTGTTTTTACGCCGGATGCCCTTCCTGACACAACCACAGACCACCGAGCAACCACAGCCCTCTGTGTGGAGCAGAGAGCTGATATCTAGGGTTCCCGGGGGAGCAGATGGTGGAGGTTAAGGGCCTTGCTCAAGGAAGGGCCTGTATCAAGGGCCTTGATACAGGAAGACATTTACACAACAAAAAAGGTAGGAAATACAAGGAAAGCAGGAAGAAACAGGAACTTACTCGCATTAGAACAGGACACACAGACTTCAAATCTCTCAAAAATAATTGGAAAGCTTGCAACAGGACTTTTTTGTGACATGTGCACCAGCAATCTCCCTGAAATGGTTCAACATGTCTTTATGGGATGTCCAGGGCATGAAACAAAGAATGCATTAACAAAAATAAATAAATAAAATTAATATTAAATTTACAATTAGGGATGTTTTTAGTAGTGATATCATTAAAGCTAAAGATCAAGTTATTATTTCCTTGAAAAAACAAACTTAATAGACAGAATTTAGTTGAGTTATTAAATTAAAACCGCCATGAAACAAAACAAGAAGCGCGGGGGGCGGGCTCATTAGTTGCCACCAGACATTAATACGTATTATTGTCTATCGTTCCCACCCGTACTGACGCCACAAAGCTGTGAGTGCCTGTTAGACGCAATTCAACAACAGAGTGACTATAGTGCATACTTGTTATTTTGGTTTTGACGGGCGTACGATAATTTCCCTCAAAATACGATAATTTCAGGGCTCTAGTACGATAATCCTACATTTCTCACCTGGCAACACTGCCCGGAGACCTCCACCCCTGTTTAATGATGGACGGTTTCTTTTCACAAAGATGGCCTCCTTTACTCCTCTCTCAAACCATTGTTCCTCTCTATCAAGGATGTGAACATCTTCATCCCTGAAAGAGTGACCTCTGTCCTGGAGATGAGTGTAGACCACAGAGTCCTGACCTGATGATGTTGATCGGCCGGGGCGTAGTGGTAATGGCAGTCGTCCCCCGATCGGAAGGTTGGCGGTTCGAATCCCGGTTCCCCACACCATGTGTCGCTGTGTCCTTGGGCAAGACACTTAACCCCGAGTTGCTCCCGGTAGGAATGGAAAGCACCTTGCATGGTAGTCTGCCGCTACCGGTGTATGAATGTGTGTAGCATTCAATGTGTGTAGCACTTTGAGATTTTCACTAATGAAAAGTGCGTTATAAATTGAATTCATTATTATTATTATTATTATCTTCTGTGCTGGGCCATCCTTTTGGCCAGTGGCTCATGCTTTTATTTATTTTTATACAAACGTATTGTTTACTTTACACATTTTCTAAATAAACATTTAATGTATTTTTTGTAAACATATTATTTGTTTAGTGAAGTCAAGAAAGACACAATTTTTTATAAAAAGCAAGTATTTATTTATTAATTCAACCTTCATTTATGATATTGAAATCAAGAAATACTACCTTATTTTTATAAAAAGTATTTATGTTTAATGAACTCAGACTAGGGAGGAACATAGAGTGACCTATAAGAGTGGAGGAAGGAGTACACAAGTCGACTACATTCTGTGTAGAAGAGGAAACCTGAGAGAGATTGGAGACTAAAGTTGTAGCAGGGGAGAGCGTGGCCAAACAGCATCGGATGGTTGTGTGTAGAATGACTGTTGTTGCGAAGAAGAGAAAAAGAGTAAAACCAGAGAAGAAGACCAAATGGTGGAAGCTAAAGAAGGAAGAATGTTGTGAGAAATTCAGAGACGAGCTGTTAAAGGCTCTGGGTGGTAAGAAAGAGTTTCCAAGTGACTGGGCTACTACAGCAACAGTAATTAGAGAGACAGGTAGGAAGGTACTTGGTGTGTCATCTGGACAGAGAATGGATGATAAGGAAACCTGGTGGTGGAATAGTGAAGTGCAGGACGCCATTCAAAGAAAGAGATTAGCCAAAGAGTCTCTGATGACCTTTCTTGATCAGGCTGGTGGTGTTGTTGCTCCAGCTGAGGTTATCATTCATGTGTACACCCAAGTATTTGTAGCTGGAGACCACTTCCACTGCAGACCCACCTATTTTCAGTGGGGCATGGGTGTGTTTGTTCCTTCTGAAGTCCACAATCATCTCCTTTGTCTTCTTCACATTCATGTGAAGATTATTCTCTTTGCACCAGCTCTCCAGGTGTTCCACCTCCTGTCTGTAGCTGGACTCATCATTGTTTGTGATGCATCCCACCACCGCTGTATCATCTGCAAACTTAACAATATGACAGCCTGGAAGTGTGGCTGTACAATCATATGTGAGCAGAGTGAACAGAAGGGGGCTCAGCACACATCCCTGAGGAGAGCCAGTGCTGAGGGTTATGGTGGAGGATTATATATATATATATATATATATATATATATATATATATATATATATATATATATATATATATATATATATATATATATATATATATATATATATATATATATATATATATATATATATATATATATATATATATATATATATATATATATATATATATATNCAGTTTTAATCAGAAGTTAAGATTGTACTGTCCCACCATTACACTAAAGCTTAACTTATTTAAATGCACATTTACTTTTCATCATGGGCCTTGGATATTTTTTCTTGTATACTAATCTTAATCTTCTTTGAGCATGTCAGATATAACCAAATCCTCTCAATCTGCTTGGACTATGATCATTGCAGCTCTGCTCTGCTGATGTTGAAATTTGTAACGTTTTGCATGACATTATTTTCTCGACATAAGAAACTGAATTCCTAACAACTCACAAAACAGCTCATGAGAGTGTTTAATTTACTTCTGTTTTCTGTTCCAGTCCTCCTCTTCTGATGTCTGCAGAAAACTACACGCTCTTCATCAAAAACTCTGTAACGTTCCCTTTATTTGGCGTTACAAGGTGATGGAGCTCATTGATGTCAAACTGAACTAAACCCTAAAGATGTTGTCAAATGTAGTAGCATAAATCAAAATGTATTAAACAGTGTTTAGGTTACATGGGTTTAGTCTTATAAATTTACATTCAAGTATAAAAAATATAGCTAAAATAAAGTCATATATTTGTGAGTTTTTAATGGAACATAATTATTTTTATTTATTAGCTTAATGTTTTGTGTTGCATGAAATATATAAATCTTGTTATTTTTTGATGAAAACTTGTTGAAAAATGTTTACACTTCAGCTCCTAAAATGATAGATGATATATTTTCAAGTTCAAGGTAAAGGTGTCTTTATTGTCATTTACATCACATGTGGTACATGAGGTGGAACGAAACTATGTACACAGGGTCCCAGTTACATCCCAAAAAATTGCAAATTGTAAAGAAAAACTGTAACAAGGTCTAAGATATGAACTAAGAAATACACTAAACTAAGAATATACAAAGTAAAAAACAATGCGCCAAACAGTGGGGTTCTGAGGTGAGCTATGAGCAGTCAACATTTTACCTGTTGTAGATAGCTCTTTGATAACCCTTTCTTGCACAACCCATCTTGAACCCATCCATCCTTCATCCATCCATCCATCCATCTTCTACCTTTATCTGTAGTCAGATCATGGAGGCAACAGATTTAGGAGAGAAACCCAGACATTCCTTTCCTTACAACACTTCCCAGCTTGCTCTGATGCACCCCAAAGTGTTCACAGGCCAGAGAAGATACACCATCCCTCCAGCGACTTCTGGGTCTTCCCCGGGGCCTCCTACCAGTAGGACAGGCCTGGAAAACTTCTAAAGTGAGATATTCAACAGGCATCCTAATCAGATACCCAAACCACCTCAACTAACTCCTTCCGATGTGAAAAGCAGTGGCTCTAGAGCTCCTCACCCTATCTCTAAGGCTGAGCATGGCCACCCAACAAAGGAAGCCCAATTCAACCACTTGTATCAGGGATCTCGATCTTTCAGTCATGATCCAAACCTCATGACCATAGGTGAGAGTTGAAATTAGACAGACGAGTAAATCAAAAGCTTTGCCTTTTGACTCAACTCTTTCTTCACCAAAACAGACCAAAGCAATGCCCTCATTACTGAGGATGAGGCCCTAATAATGAGGACAAAAAACCCCAATATGTTCATCCATCTCTCACTTCATCCTACCATCACTTGTGAACAAGAAGCCCAGTTACTTGAACTCTTCCACCAGAGGCAAAGTCTCCCCCCTGACCCGGATGGAGCATTCCTATCCCTGGTCGAGAATCATGGCCTCAAACATAAAGGAACTGACTCTCATTCTAGCTGCTTCACACTTGGCTGCGAACTACTTCAGTACACGTTGAAGGTCTTGAGCTGAAGACGCTCGCAGAACCACATCATCCGCATAAAGCAGAGATGAGACCCTGAGGTTCCCAAGCCAGACGCCTTCCTCTTCACAACTGTGCCTTGAGATCCTGTCCATGAACATCATAAATAGGACCGGAGACAAGGGGCAACCCTGGCGGACTCCAACCTGCACTGAGAATGAGCTCAACTTTGTGCCAAGAATGTGGAAAAAGCTCCAGCTTTGGTTATACAGGGACTTAAAAGCAACACAGGCATCCCAAACTCACATAGCACCCCTGACAGAATGCCTCAAGGAACACAGTCATAAGCCTCCTCGAGATCCCCAAAACACACATAGATCAGAGAAGCACTCTCAAGACCCCCTTATGAAATCTGCAAGGATTTGCAGGACAGTGGCTCTACCGTGGATGACAGAGCTCCTCACCCTATCTTTAAGGAGTCCACTGTTCCATGACCAGGATGGAAGCCACATTGCTCCTCCTGAATCCAAGGTTCGATAATCGGTCAGAGCCTCCCTTCCAACAACCTTGAGAAACTTTCCCAGGGAGGGCTAGAAATGTGACCCCATGATAGAACACACTCTCCAGTCATCCTTTTATAAAATAGGAACCACCACCCTGGTCTGTCACTCCACAGGCATTGTCCCAGTCCTCCCTGTGACACTGAAAAGATCGGTCAACCATGACAGCCCCATACGATCCAAAACCTTAAAGAACTTGGGGTGAATCTCATCCACTCCTGATGCCCTGCCACCAAGTTTTTTTTGATGACCTAGGTGACCTCTGCCGTGTTAATGGACTCGTCTTCCCCCAAGTCCTCAAACTCTGCCTCCTTAAAGGTGGACATGGTGGGTGGATTAAGGACTTGAACAAAGTGCTACTTCCACCGCTCAACAATGTCCTTAGTCTGGATCAACAGTTCCACAGCCAAACCAAGCACAGCCTGGAATAGCTTTACTAGAACTTCTGAGGCCAACCAAAAGTCCTTCTTCGTGGCCTCCCCAAATTCCTTCTGTGCCTAGGTTTTAGCTTCAGCAATCACTGAAGCCACAGCCCTTCTGGCCACCCTGTAACATGTCAGTTGCTTCTGGAGTCATCCAGAACAACCAAGTCAAGCACGTGGGCAAGCACGGTGGCACAACTGGTAGAGCTGCTGCCTCTCAGCGAGCAGGTCACCAGTTCAAATCCCGGTCCGGGGGCCTTTCTGGGTGGAGTTTGCATGTTCTCTCCATGCATGCGTGGGTTTACTCCGGGTGCTCCGGTTTCCTCCCACAGTCCAAAAAATAAATACAAAAATGCATGTTAGGCTGATTGGTAACTCCCTCTTGTAAAATGAGTCCCGGGGCTCAACGAGGTTAGCCTGTACAAATAAAGGTTGAATGAATGAAAAGTCCTGAAGGCCTTCTTCTTCAACTTGACAGCCTCCATTGGTCCTATGGTTGCCGCCCCAACAGGCAACAGTGACCTTCAGGCCACAGCTCCTAGAAGCTGCATCTGCAATAGAGAACCTGAGCATGGACCATTCAGACTGACCTCCTCCAGGACATGTGAAAAACTCTTCCGGAGGTGTGAGTTGAAAGCCACATGGACCAAGGGATCCACCAGACGTTCCCAATTCACCCTCACTATATGTTTAGGTTTACCAGGTCTGTCTGGCAGCCTCCCCACCACTGGGTCCAATTAACAACCAGCTGGTGATCAGTTGACATATTTGCCCTTCTCTTCACCTGAGTGTCCAGGACACACAGCAGCAGGTCCAAAGACACAATTTACAAAAGCGATCATTGACCTTTGGCCCAAGGTGGCTTGGTACCAAGTACACTTATGAACCACCATATGCTCCAACATAGTGTTTATTATGGACAACCAATGTCTAGCAAAGAAGTCCAATAAGAAAACACAATAAGGGTTCAGAACAGGCAGGCCATTCCTCCCAATCACTCTCTTCCAAACAACTCCATCACTGCCCACGTGGACATTAAATTCACCCAGTAGAACGAGGGAATCTCCAGTTGGCACTCCTTTCAAGACACCATCCAGCTATTCCAAAAAGGCTGGGTAATCTGAACTGATGTTTGGTGCATAGGCCCAACCAACAGTCAGAACCTTCCATCCTGCACCCCAAAGCCACAGAGAGACAACCCCTAGTTCACTGGGGAAAACTTCAAGACAGAGGCATTCAGCCTGTCTGATGCTTCTCTCCCTGGGCAACTCTAGAGTAAGAGAGAGTCCAGCCTCTCTCCAGGAGTTGGGTTCCAGAGCCCAATCTGTACATACAACTGAGCCTCACTATATCTAATTTGGTACCACTCAACATCATGTACAACCTCTTGCTCCTTACACACCAGTGAGGTGATGGTGCACATCCCTAGAGCTAGTCTATGCCACCAGAAATTAGCATGGCCAGGGGCCCACCCTTGCCTGACATGCACAGAACCTTCCCTTGATGGACCTCCCTGTAGGTGGTGGGTCTACGTGTAGGTGGCTTCTTGTTATTTTTTCATACTCAGCCTGGCTGAGCCCCTGAAGCCAAGGCTCAGGGGCACTTGCTGGCGAGCTCCCCCCACCCAGGCCTGACTCCAGGGAGATACCCCACTTTCCCTTTTCTGGTTGAGGTTTCCTGATGTATCTATTGTTTCTTCATAAATGTTTTGAATCGTTTTTTTTGTCTGACCCCTCCCCCGAGGCCTTCTTGCCATGGGAGACCCTACCAGGAGCTGATACCTCCAACAGCATAGCCCCCAGGATCACAGTGGTACTCAAACCTTGCCACCACATTAAGGTAGCGATTCAGAGGTGGGGCACGAACCCAGAACCTCATTTTTGAGAGCGCGGCACTGACCACAAAGCTACCCCACCTCTTATACAGTACCGTACATGTTTCTTTATTTCTAAAGAAGATAAAATGTTACACTTTCAGTGTAGCCTTTCTGTCAGGAAGATCCTAAGCTTTCTCTATTTCTCCAAACTAAGGTTGTTCAAAGAACTATCTAAAAAACAGGTAACATACTAATCGTTCAAAATGTTTCCAAAGAACCCCACTCGTTAGATCAGACTTTTTTTTTTATTACACGTAGCTTGGTATTTTTTAAGTAAGCTCTCTGAAAAACAATGTTTTCTAATATTTCCTGTGGCTTTAGGAGTAACCTGGTGGAGGGTATTGATGGTGATTACATCAGTAAATGCCTTTACCACCCAAAGAATGCTCCGCTCTGTCCCATATTCAGACTGGGAGACATTGTTAAACTGTCTGGATTCAACTTTGAAACAATAGCCAAAGTGGTGAGTGTTCAGAGTATAATATTTTTTCTTTAACACTGATCCCTCTGAATGATTTGCATGTGAAGCTGATTTAAATCCTTTTTAATCACACAAGTTCTGTTTCTCTCGATGTGACAGACTTTCCTTTGTTTTTGTCCTGACAGGGTGGTGCCATTGGAATTGTACTTGACTGGACATGTAACCTGGACGTGGATGTGAAACAATGTAAACCAGAGTACAACTTTCACGGTCTCTATGGAAACCCCGATGAGAAAGACAATGCCAGAGCATCAGTGGGTTACAACTTCAGGTGTGTGAACAAAACGTTGTGAACTGAATGTTTTAGAATGTAGGATGTTTGTTTTGGATAAATGTTGGGTGTACTTCAGGCCCTGTTTACACGGCCACTGTGTGGGGGAAACGCAACTTTTGGGTATGTTAATTAGGTTGAAAGTTTTGCGTTGACATGGGCGAATTCTGTGGATACGACTCTCTCCCCCCCACCCCCCGTACTCATGAATTTACTGTAGTTACCATGCTGGGCCATTAGATGGCGCTGTGATTTTTGGAACCTTCACTACTGCGCATGCGTGCCACTGCTGCCTGAGGTAAACAGAGCACACGAGGCAGCCTGTTTTCCTCTCTGGCTAAAAGTTCAGCTACTACAAGTTGTTGTCAACAAGTTAACAACAAGTTAAAGCTGGAATTTGGATAAGAGTCAACAGATTTGACACCAAGTGGGGCCGCTTCATCTGCACACCAGTTGCTGACTGGACCGGAACCGAGTCAACATGTCTGACTTTAGTCCGTGAGAATCAGCTGATTTACAGCAGCGCTACAAGGTAAACCATGTTCTTAATAATGTTTCCTTGTGTTTAGTTCGATCACAGAACAACCAACTGAGGTTTTATTTTTATTTTTTTCCTGCGAGGTCGAAGCTGTTCCACGAAGCGGACCGGCGGTTCGGATGTGGGTCCAGTTTCCACCAGGATGAAAACAACAGAGTCCAGTTCATTAAAGTTCGGTTAACGTGTTTTTAAAAGTGTTCAATTTAATTCTCAGTGTTTGTGACATGAGTTTGTGGTGTTGAATAAATAAATAAATTAAAAATCAACCTGGTGTCTTCATTTTCAGCAGCATGTTAGGCATGACGTAACGAGTCCAGATAGCTTCATTTAGCTCAGATAAATTTAAATATCTCCCACGCTAACATAAATACTGTTTATTATTGTTAAACTGTTAATATATAGCACATTTAGTATGTTATAGTGCAGCGTGACACGTGAAATGTCCGACTGCCTCGTTAACAGACAACTGGATCCAGGCAGCTGGCTCTCTTCCAACACAGATGCAGGTAAGGTGTAGAATAATTAAATATGAGAATCAAAATATATTCCATCAGCTATAGTTCAGAAAGTGGTGCGTGTGTCCACTGTCCAGTCCACCGCCATTGTTAAAATGCCGGCTGTCTGCGCGTGCGTGCTGCGTGCATGTGTTCAAACAAAAGCTCCACGGGAGATGTTTACATTATCAACGGGGGGTCTGCGAAAAAGTTCCACCTTGAGAGCAGGGTCAGAAAAGTATCGGTGTCAAAGAGGGGGGCCAGCAGCGTCGTGTAGGCGATAAGCAAAGTCGCAAAGAGAAAGTAGCGGTTACACTCAAAATACGCGCCGTGTAAACTGGCCCTCAGAATGGACTTGGACAAAAAGGCTGCAGTATGAGGTTTACATGAGATCAATATTTATGTAAGCTATTGCATTTTATAAGCTTCAGATGGTCAGAGTATTTTGAGACAACAGTACTGTACATGTACCGTAATTTCTGCCCTTTAAGTCGCTCCGCCACATAAGTCGCTTTAGTCCAATATGTCCAATAAATTGGAAAAATCCATAAACGTGTCGCACCTCCGTGTACGTCACATTTATTATGCGTCACAGCTGACGCGTCGCGTATGATACGCGTCACCGCCCTGCTGCATATGGCAGCCACAGGAGCGTGCACGGAAAGACTTTAACAAGATTAACATGGTAAAAACAATTATTTGTTTGCTGAAAATTATAGCAACGATGTGCACGTGCAACGAGCGGATACGTATCTTTTTTTATTTATTTAGCAGGATAAACACTTAAAAATATATATTTGTTAGCTGACATTATAGCAAAAGTGTTTCTGAGCTTACCGGTAACCTTTCCTTAATAAATGCACGTAATTGTCAAATCAGCTAGATTTAAAAAGTAGCGTCCCTACGTGCACCATTGGAACCGCTGCACTTTCTTTAAAATTTAGCAAGATAAACACTTTAAAAAATATATTTGTTTGCCGACATTATAGCAAAAGTGTTTCTGAGCTTAACCGTTCCTTAATAAATTCACGTAATGGTCAAATCTGCTGGATTTAAATTGTTTCGCTTTGACGTCTTCCAAACGGTCGCGCGCTGCGAAAATAAATTACAAGTAAATCGAATTTTAGCTCAAACATCTCCTACAGCTAATAGATTGTAAATATTCATCCAGTGATTACTTTTTGTAAGTTTCATCAAAATCTGTGGTGTGGTTCATGAGCTATCTTGCTAACAAACACTTTCAGACCTACCTCCAAAGTTCAGGAGGCCGGGCTGCGACAGAGTGAGTCCGAGCAGAGGAGGCTTTTTTCAGACACATGAGCTGGGTACGGTCGGTGGACCCTAGCAGCCGAAAGTGGTACTGCTGCCCCTAGCGGCCGAAAGTGGTACTGCTCCATTTTTTACGTCAGAATGAATGGAAACTGTCATATCTCAGCCAAAAATTGGTTTAAAAATATGGGAAAAAAATCCCTAAATTTGTCGCTTCACCCCATAAGTCGCAGGACATGAAAATTAGTTTAAAAAAAACTAAACTACGAATTATAGGCCGTAAAATACGGTATTTCAAACTTTTTATCGTGAAGGATTGAAGGAAGTTCTGTGAGTTTCTCTGTTGTGAATAACTCTGTTACAAGAGTAAATACATGTTGCACTGGTACAAAATGCTTTTTGTTGTTTAGTGGAGTTCAAACAGTAAAAGCTCACGTACAAAAAATAAATACATAAAAAAAGAAACAATGGCCCTCATGCACGAAACAGTTCGTATTCTTATCCTAAATGTCTCCTACTTTTGTTCGTACGAAGTGTTCGTACGAACATGCCACGTCAGATCCAACAAACTCTTCTATCCACAGGAAAAGCGTGTAAACGGGCTGCTTAAAGTTGATGAATCTCACCTGTTCTAAACAGCTGCGCGTGCACGCGTGAGCTTATTTACATAATTCCCACCCCTCAAAACGCCATATAAGGCTACGTTTCCTGCCTCAGAGGCAGAACGTGTACGTTCATAAAATGACAGCGAAAAGTAAAAAAGAAGAACTCTACCGGTGCGGAGGATGAAGTTCTGTGGTCTCTGAGGACAAGAAAAGAAAATCTGTCCTTATTAGCAGCGTCACTCATGGAAGTAAATGACCAGCTAAAACCAAAGAAAGTTTGTTTATAATAAATGTGGATCTCGAAACATGCATGCGTACTGGTGGCTTACTGGTTAAAGCATTGCACTGTTAGCTGTTCCTAACCTTTTTTCTACACCTCGTGGGATCGAGTCCCACAAGGTATGATTCTTTTTTTTTCCTTCTTACTTTAGATTATTTATTCATTCCAAATTAAAAAACAAAACACACAACACAAAAAACAAAACAAAAACAAAACAATAGACAAACCAACACAACAACAACAACAAAAAAACACAACACAAAAAACAAAACACAAATAACAAAAAAACAAACAAAACAAAACAAATAAAAAACAAAACACAACACAAAAAACCCAACACAAAAAACAAAACACATAACACAAAAAACAAAAACACACAACAAAAAATAAAACTAAAACAAAACAACAAACAAACCAACACAACAACAACAACAACAAAAAAACACAACACAAAAAACAAAACAACACAAAAAA
>JBBPBX010029321.1:10365-29599 GCA_038048925.1 Garcialebias charrua | reverse complement strand
GGAGATTTGTTTAGGAACAGACAGAGAAAGCTGGAGCCTTGTTCAATGAAAAACAACTGATTAAACTGTCTTCTTATTTCTAAACAGAACAGTCGGGTCTCTGTGACCCGATATTTCCCTTTAACACAGCAGTGGACACAGTTTAACTCTCACAGAATAACACAGCTTAAAAGCACCATCATGAGAATGACAAAAGTTATTCTTTTGATCACATTAGGATCAAATCAAAGATAGAAATAGTCTCTTTTGGTGACTATATTTATCAGATTATAGCTAAATGAATGATTTTGTAGTAAATGTCTTGCTTTACTGAGAGGTCAGTAAAGGTCATCTGGACAGTTCAAAAGTACACAGGTGTCTTAAAAGTGGACAAGGTCATGCCCACTACATCTCCCCCCTTTTGGAAGCCATCGCCAGTCCTTGGGGATGGGGTCCAACACGAAAGGAAACCTTGAACTGTCCAGTGATGACCTTTACTGACCTCTCAGTAAAGCAAGACATTTACTACAAAATCATTCATTTAGCTATAATCTGATAACATAGTCACCAATAAGAGACTATTTCTATCTTTGATTTTAGGCTGATGTGATCAAAAGAATAACTTTTGTCATTTTCATGATGTGTGCTTTTAAGCTGTGTTATTCTGTGAGAGTTAAACTGTGTTCACTGCTGTGTCAAAGGTGAAATCTCGGGTCACAGAGACCGGACGGTTTTGTTTAGAAACTCAGAGGACAGTAATCCGTTGTTTTTCATGAAAGGGCTCCAGCTTGCTGTGCCTTTCCCTAAACAAATCTCTCTCTGCTCTGGCTGTAACCTTGGGCCTGATAAGGCAAGTGCACTCCTCTCTTTGTTCCTGCTTTTTAAGTTCTAACTGTGCGAGAACGCTTCAGAGTTTCTGGGAGCTTCGAAAGATGATGTGAACCTTCCAAAGAGCTGAATGACCACAAGTCACGCGCTAAGGACTCGTCATCCAGCTGGGACTGATAACATGTTGTTATGGGTCCACTTCGAACAAGCGTAAGCTCAAGAACTTTGTTTATTCCTTCCTGGAATAAGTTTATCTTGAAGTCAGAGGCCTGAAGCTGACATATTCTCTGATGACCAAGCGAAAACCAGGAGACGTTGGAAAACGTAAACCAGAACCCTGCTTGAAGGTATTGTACTGGTTCCCACAAGGACCCGTGCATCTGAAAAGCTACAAGGTCTTCCCTCTTACCGGGCCGTCGTCAAAAGGTAAAGAGCTGTTTACAAAACGTACCTGGATTTTAGCAGAAGTCGGAGGAGAAGTGTCACTCTGGTATCATGCTCACGATAATTTCTTCTTAAATCTTTCCTCCTACTCTTTCCCCTCTCTATCTAAGCTGGAAACTATAATTAAGCTGAAGAGCCCACAGACTAAATATGTTAACATCCAATATTGAAGTCTGTTGTGTTAAATTTAAGTGTGCTGACGTATTAATTTGAAAGAAAGTGAAATCATGTCAATCAAGTGTAATGGTGTTAATTTAGTTGATTTATTTTAAATAAATGGTAGTGTCGCCTGGCATACCAAACTAAGTCAATGTCCATTGTCACTTAATGGCTCTGTTTATTTATCCATCATAAAGATCACAGAAATATTGGGTAAACTGAAAAAGAACAGAATCCGTGAATTTACTATTCAATCTGAATAAGTAAATTAATTAAGGTAAAGAGGTCAGTATTAATATTGACCTCCTCATAATTCTTACAACTGTATGCATATAGGATCATGTAAACAGGGCTGTCAGAGTTGCAATGAGTTTATGTTTTAGACTAGCTTATCATTAACTTTACTAAATGTATTTTTATCTTCCATTTTATATCCTTTATGTATTTTATATTTCAATTTGTCGCTGATAATGTTTGCTCTGTATTCACTGTGTTGGTTTGTTAAGTGTCCTTGGGTGTCATGAAAGGCGCTTTTAAATAAAATGATTATTATTATTATTATTATTATTATTATTATTATTATTATATGTTAGGTGGGTGAATGATCTGATCATCTGACTGTTGATTGCAGTAATCCACATTACTGTATTAGCAGAAACAAACTACAGTAAATTTCGCTTAGGGCCCCATGGAGGCTTGGGCCGGCCCTGACCACCGTGTTTGACTGTGGGTTTGAAAGTCGATTTCTGAAACGTGGAGTTATAATTTCAGACGTAAACGGAGCTTAGACACGCCACGACTTCCACTTTTGTCTCGTCAGTTCTCAGAAGGTTTTCCCAAAAGTCTCAAGGATCATCAACATGTTAATTTGTGAAATGTGAGGCAGGTCTCTGGGGGTGTTCTCACTGGAGGCCATTTTAGTTTTTGCTCTCTTTGTTGTTGTAGAGTCATTAATTCTGACTCTCCGTGAGGCGACGAAGGCCTCAGACGTTTGGATGTGGCTCTTCTGGGACCTCCTGGATGAGCCCTCCATGCGCTCTTGGAGTCATTTTGGTGGGAAGATTCATCACTGTTCTGTGTTTTCTGCATGCGAGGAAAACTTCTCAGTTTATTCTTGATTCCTGGGTGTTGCTTCAGAAAGTTAATTTAACTGATCAATAAATCAGTCCGTCTCAGTTGATAGATGACTTGACGAGGACAAATATTTTGTCACTCAGGATCTCAGGCTTGAATTGTTTGGATCCCTTCATGATAAAATGTATCATTTTAAAGCTGGGGTGGCACGGTGGATCAGTTGATAGAGCTGTTGCCTCTCAGCGAGAAGGTTGCCGGCTCAAATCCCAGCCAGGGGCCTTTCTGGGTGGAGTTTGCACGTGCTGTGTGGGTTTTCTCCAGGTACTCTGGTTCCCCCCACAGACCAAAAACATGCATGTTAGATTGATTGGTAACTCTAAATTGTCCCTAGGTGTCCCTGTGATGGACTGGAGACCTGTCCAGGGCGTCCTCTGTCTCTTGCACAGTGACTGCTGGATATTGGCATCAGTGACCCAGAAGGAAGAAGCGGGTAAAGATGATGGATGGATTTCGAAGCTGTACGTTATTTCTGTATGAAATTAATCGTTTTTTCCCTTCTGATCTGAGGACAACCCAAGAGCTAAATCAAACATATGTAGCCCATCCTTTTTCACAACTCCATATATGGTTAGGTTACAGCAGAGTTTAATTATGCTTTACAGGCTTTTACTCAGAGTTCCTTTCTTTTCTCTGAAATCCAGATGTTTTCTGGGTTTGCGAACCGTGACGTCACCGGCTTGTGTTTTAACTTCCCGAGCTGCAGCCTTCATGTCTGAGTTTGGTTTGAACTTTAATAAACGGACTCTGAGCTGAAGAACCAGACCATCAGCGGGTTTACGGTTGAGTTTATTCAAGCCAGGCGTCGGTGATTGCACCTCAAACTTCAAAGTTTAACTCAAGTCAGCTGATTCCTCTCGGCCCAGCGGGTTTCTAATGATTGTTTTTGATGTTCAGCTGATGAACACCCGACAGGGTAACTGTCACAAGATCAATCTGGACTAAAGCTGCAGGAGGAGATGCTGCTCACCACAAACTTTACACCGCAGAAAGAAAACCCATGCAAAAATAAGCAACTATAAACATGTTCTTCTATATAAAACTAGAGAAATTGCATTTCTTGAAAAATGCAATGTGAATGCTTACTGCAGAAGAAATAGCTGGAATTAGCTTTAAAACACTAGCTGAAAAACTGATGAAATATAGTTGAAATGAAATAAGAATAAATTAGTAGAAGAAGTAGAAATAATAAATACTTGCTGAATTAGGTTTAAATAAGCTGAAAAGAGCTAAAAATTTGGAATTAGCTGAAAAAGCTAAAAATAGTGCAAAACAGCTAAATATTAGCTGAAATTCAATATTAGCTGAAATATCAGAAAAATCCAAATTAAGCACCAAAAAAAAAAAAATACTTGAAAGGAGTACAAGCTAAAATTAGCATAAATAAGTTAATTAGGGTGAAAGTAGCAGCAATTACGTGTCCTGTGGCAGACACGGAAAACTTGAATTGTCTGAAAACAGGTGAAACTAGATAAATTATGCCAAAAAGGTAGAACAAGCTTAAATTAGCAAAAGAAAGCAGAAAGAACATATTTGCCCAGTTAGGCTGAAAGATGCAGAAAGGACAACAAAAAGTGGAAATTATCTGAAAAACCAAAAAAAAAAAAAAAAAAACTGAAATTATTTTGTGTTGCTGCTGATCTGTTTCATATTGCTGCTGACAAAAATCTGTTTCATTATGCTGTGTTCAGTCGTGTTCATCTGCGCATACAGATTCATGTTTGTGCTGCTGTTTGGAGTAGTGTTATTCTATGATATTAGTGCTTAGTGAATTTTTAGTTTATGTTTTTTTTAGTTCATATCTTAGATCTTATTAATGTTTTTCTTTTACATTTTATTGTTGGATGTAACTGGGACCCTGTGTACATAATCTCGTTCCATCACATGTACCACATGTGGTGCGAATGACACTAAAGAATCTCTGACTCTGACTCTGAAATTAGCACAAAAAAGCTAAAAAGAAAGCTGAAATTAGCACACACACAAAAAAGCCGAAAAGTATCTAAAAAGGCAGAAAGAAGCTGAATTTACTAGAAGTGGAGAGAACACATTTTTGCTGAATTAGGCTGAAAAAAATTAAATGAGTGCAAAAGCAGTGGAGTTAGCAGAAAAGGCAAAAAATTGCGTTAAACAGCTAAATACTAGCTGAAATAGAAAAAGATGAAACTTGCAGAAATTACTTGAAAGAAGCATAACAAGTTGAAATAGTTGAAAGAAGTTAGAAGAAGCACAACAATGTTAAAAAGAACCTGAAAGGAGCACAAAACAGCTGAAATTAGCTGAAAATAGCTGAAAATGTGAAAATTTGCAGAAGAAAGCTGAAAGAAGCTGAAGCAGAACATAATGTAAAAGGAGCAGTAAAAGGTTGTAAAAACAACGAAAGATTTGAAGGATGTAAAATGAGCTCAATTCATTTTCTGTGAGGAAAACAAAAATGCCAGAAAAGGCTAAATATTTCAAAAAGCTAAAGTTGCACCAATACCAAAAGTCATAGGATTGTCCTGAAAAGCTGAACATTGTGATTTATGATTTGATGAAATAGCTGAAAACTGCGGGATGAGAATTGCACCGAAATATGTACGGAATAAAATATATCACATTGGAGTGAACTCTTCACAAACATTCACACTGTTAATGGTAAATGGACTGTACTTATTCAGCTGCTTTCTGTCTTATCAAGACACTCAAAGCTCTTTACAACAATCTGTGCCTCATTTACCCATTCAACTCTACTAGATCTCCACAAAGACTGATCAGAGCTTTAGATCACATTCATACACCGATGGGACACACATCGGAGGCAGTGAATTCAGTGTCAGGGACACTTCAGCATGTGACTACTGGTGGAAGTGAACCCCCAACTCTCCCATTGGAGGACGACTGCTCTAACCACTCAGCCACAGCCGCCCCGTTAACAAACCATTAAAGGAAATGGAACAAAGAGGAGACTCAGAGAAGATTTTCAACAAGAATGAACTTCTCGTCCTGCAGCAGATGGTATCCTCAGTTCCAGAAGAAGTGAAGGACATAACATCAAACTCTTCCCACAAGCATGAAGTGAATCAGTCAAGTCAGTGAAAAATGATTCATTCTGTACTTTTGTGTTTCAAACACCGAACATGAGCCGTTTGTTTCATCCCACTGGTTCAACTTCCTCACTGTGCTGATGTTTTATTAGAAGATTTATTAGGTTAGTGAGTTTTATCCAACGTGTCTGAGCTTCTCCAGCGTGAGAAAAAAAAAATGTTTTTCACCTAATTTAGACATCACCCTCCCACAACTGCTGAGCAGAACAATGGAACGTCCAGGGTGGAAATGTTACATCCACTAAACGAGACTATTGTGTGACCAGAAAAAGCTCAGCGTCTGTTTTCAGCACGACTCTGTCGACCTGCTGAAGAGGGATTTACTGTCAAAACGAGAGGAAGTGGTCAGGAAGAGCTTTCTCTTTATGAAGCTGTAAAATGAGGGCGGCGGCACCTCCCGACACATCAGACACTTCGAAAACCTCTGGCAGCACATGAAGGGATGCTGAAGAACGTGCACACTGTGCCGTTTCTCAAACGAAACCCTCCCAGGAGACAGGCCGCATGCTAACATGCTAACATTTGGCTGCTTGGATTGTAGCTGGATGTTTTGTCTTTTGTGCACAAAATCCAGAATACATCTGTGGCACATGTTTGCTATTCAGTTTATTTATTTAGCGCCAGTTCCCAGCAGAAGTCGTCTCAGGGCACTGAACAGAAACATTTATACATAAAAATATTAATTTAACATTATTTTTCTGAGGAGCAGACTTGCTTTGAGTTTAACTCCATCAGAGAACTCTCATCCTGAGCAAGCGTGAAGGCGACGGTGGAAAGGAAAAACTCCCTCATGAGGAAGAAACCTTTAGCAGAACAGGCTCAGGACAAGCGGCCGTCTGCTTCGACCGGCTGGGTTTGGTAGGAACAGATACACAATGGCAGGTCAAGAATCACATTTTAAGATAGAAATAGTATAAAATGAAATCTATTCAATTTTAACAATTCATTTAAGGAAATTAGGTCAATTTGTCCTCCAGCAGTCTGAGCCTATAGCAGCATAAGGGATAGCAGGAAACCTATAAACTATAGGATTTATCAAAAAGGAAAGTCTTAAGCCAGTCTTAAAACTGGACAATGTGTCAGCCTCATGCACAGAAACTGGAAGTTGGTTCCACAAGAGAGGAGCCTGAGAACTGAAAGATCTTCCTCCTATTCTGCTTTTGGAAACACTAGGAACCCCAAGTAAACCTGCAGTCTGAGAATGGAGTGCTCTGTTAGGAAAATATGGAACAACAAGATCTCAAAAATAAGATGGAGCTAGGTTGTTGATGGCTTTGTAGGTTAGAAGTAATATTTTGAATTCAATTCTGGATTTGACAGGGAGCCAGTGGAGAGAAGCTAAAACTGGAGAGATATGATCTCTCCTACTAACTCCAGTTAAGACTCTGGCAGCAGCATTTTGGATCAACTGAAGACTTTTGAAAGAAGTACTTGGACACCCAGATAAAACCGTTACAATAGTCCAGTCTAGATGTGACAAATGAATGAACCAGTTTTTCTGCATCATTTTTAGATGTTTGCTTGAGACTTGTTCGTAACTAGTTCAGTTCCAGAATCACTTTTAATATAATCTTTTAATCCAATCGGTCATATCCACCACCATTTTTGTGTTGGTGCTCCTCAGCAGGTCCGGGCTCATAAAAGCGAGTTTGTTCAGAAACACATTTAATGTCTGTCTGAGCCCAGATGCTGAAATGTTCTCTGGTCTCCAGACTTCATGGAGCTTCTCTGGTCAAACCACGTTAATGCAAAAAGTTCTGCCTGCTGAGCAGTGGTGGGATGTAACTAAGTACGAGTACTTTGTTACTGTACTTAAGTACATTTTCATGTATCTGTACTTTACTTAAGTAGAATTAAATGTGGGTACTTTTACTTTTACTCCACTACATTTTACGTGAAGTATCTGTACTTTCTACTACACTACATTTTTATAATGTGTTGAGTTACAAGTTACATTCACGTTGCAGTTTTTTGATTTGTCAAGAAACAAGAAATTCTTGCTGCAATATTAAAATGTGTCAGTTCATGGGATGTTAGGAGACAAGAGATGTCTCTAAATGTCTCGACACTCAGGTCCAAGTTTAGAAAACGGTGTCAGGAAGTTAAAATATTGTTCATTGTTGATCCATTACAAGGTTGACTATACAGTATTTAGAGTTGAAGACAAACTGGAGTTGAAGTGATCAGTGCCTGATATGTCGAATGCTCCTTTTTTCAAACAGAAAACTTTTACTTCAATGTGTTTACTGCAGTTAAAATGACACATTGGTTTTATTTTGTGTTAAATAACAACTTTCAAAGGTAAAATCATTCCTTATTATTCTTATTTCGCTTAATGACTTTTAACTCTGCATGTCATCCCTGAAATTCTGACGGACAGAATCACAAGTCCAAGTATGAACAATGTCACAGAGTAACAATAAAAACATTAGCTGCAGCACTGATCATTAAAATGGCTCAACACTATTAATGTAATACAGAAAATATACATAGTACGCCCACTTAATGGTATTGTAGACCATTGCATTAGGTAATACATTCAACAAGTACTTTTACTTTAGTACTTTAAGTATTTTTAAAAGCAAGTACTTATTTACTTTTACTTAAGTAAAAATATTAATATGGTACTTCTACTTTTACTAGAGTACATTTTTGTCTGTTTTTTTGTACATTTACTTAAGTACAGTGTTTGAGTGCTTTCTCCACCACTGCTGCTGAGATCCTCCATCAAGTGTCTCTTCTCTGGACATGAACGTGTGTCTCTTGGCTGGTGTTTCTCCTTAGTGTTGGCAAAATATCATACGACCCACATCTGGAGTAAACCCAATTCAAGATGGCCACTACAAATGATCAGTATTGGCCAATACTGTTAAGTTGATGATATTGGGCTAGAGCTTGGTGTGGTAGTAGTTGAGAGTTTTCCTCGACACCTGCTCTGAACACCAGCACATGCTGCAGTGTCTCATGAGATTGTGCAGTGTTGTCAACAAGGTTGGACTCTTCAGCTTCGTTCTTCTGAGCGGAATATGATTTTTGTTTAAAACATGATATACGTCGGGCGATTTTAGGAGCGGAAATCGATTAAAGAGGCAACAGCTGAAAGAACGGAGAGAGAAACAATGTGACGGGAAAAGAACAACTGATCTAAAAATACGCAGGCCTTGAATGCCTTCAGCCTCCTCCAGTTTCTCAGGAGTTTTCCAAAGGTCAGTGTTAGAGGTGTTTAAAATTCCTTATGTTTTAAACTTTTTTTCCTTTATGTTTTATCATTTTAAATATTACTTTTATGCTTCATCAAGTATCTTTAAAACCTTACTTTTTTTGGTTCATCAAGTGTCTTGAGTTTCGCAGGGTTTATTGTGAAATGACCTTGTTCCTGTTTTTATTACCGTATTCGTCTGTGTATAATACGCATTTTTTTTGCTCATTTGAATGTCCTGCGTATTATACACCGAAGCGTATTATCTATGGATTTTTTCCCATATTTTTAGACCCATTTTTCGCTCTGATTCGCCGTTTTTAATTTTGGGCAAAAATGGTGCAGTACCAGTTTCGGCCACTATGGGCGCTATGGGCAGCAGCAGAGGACTCAGAGAGCGAAGAGGAAGAGGAGGGCCACTTCCAGACCGTTTCTAGCTCATGTGTCTGAAAAAAGCCTCCTCTGGTCGGACTGACTCTGTCGCTGCCCGCCCCCTGCTCTGGATATAGCTGCATTTAGCTGTGAGGTTCGCTATTTTTGTTAGCAAGATACCGTAACTCATAAACCACACCGCAGATTTTTTAATCCAGCTGATTTCACATTTGGTTAAGCTCAGGAGCCCGTCTGCTATAAAGTCAGCTAAGAAATATATATTTTTAAGCGTTTATTTAGCTAAATTTAAAGAAAGAAAGCGTCCGACCCGCCTGCATGCAAATCGGCGAACTACTTTTTAAAATCCAGCTCAGACCAGCTGATTTCACATTTGGTTAAGCTCAGGAGCCCGTTTGCTATAATGTCAGTTAATAAATATATTTTTTTCTCGCAAAGAAATAATTGTTTTTACCCTGTTTTCTTGTGAAGTGCTTCGGTGCTCGCTCGCTTCTGTGGCCACCATTTTAAGCAGGGCAAACGAGGCGCTGACGCGTCGCGTAGCGGTGACGCATAATAGATGTGTATTAAACACCGAAGCGTATTATGTACGTTTTTTTTTCTGGTTTATTGACAATAATTGGTCAAAGCGTATTATATACGGGAGCGTATTTTACACCGACAAATACGGTGCACAAAGCTGATTATCAAAAACCTATCATTTCTGCACAATAAACCATTAGTTTCCCAAGAACAGACAAAACACGAAATGTTCAAGCTCCAGTTTATTGCCTGAGAAGATGTGATGAAACTGTGTGTTTGACCTTGATGATTACTGTTTATCTCTGTTACCTGCCTGAATAAAAGACGGACTCAAATCTAAAGTCGGAGTTCATTCTGATTTAGTCAGGGTGAAATTCCCTCTTTGCAAAGAGCCGTTCGAATCTCACTCTGTTGTCTTGTGTGAATTATTTTATTTTAGGTTCAAGAGAGAAAAAAAAACTATATAAAAAAAACAGTCAGTTATTACAGAGTCGCTCCGATCTGTGCCATGAGCCTCTGAGCAAAGAAAGCCGGAGTGCAAAGCTGAGATGCTGCAGCAGATGGTTCAAAATGACTTTGATGGCCAGTGAAAGATTTTACCGTGCACGAGTTACGCGCTGGCTGCGCTTCATGTTGTTGGCTGGGCTCCTCAGACCACAGCGAGAAGTTTCCGATGAAAACAAAGTTCGTCTTTGATCTGAAAACACAGGAAGTTGATTTTGGTCTAAACAGCAAATCTGCTCAGTTCAGAGTTTGTTCTGCTTTTAATGAACAGCCAGCCAATCAGAACTGGTCACATCAATCAGAACAATTGGCTGGACTGAAGACAACGTCCACATGTCCCTTCAGTCCCTTCAGTCCCTTCAGTCCCTTCAGTCCCCTCGATAGATCAGAGACAACTGGTCCAAACTGAGCCTCTTCAAGCTTCAGCTGATCCATTATCATCCATCATCCATCCATTATCCATCAAACATCCATCCATCCATCATCATCCTTCATCCATCCATCATCCATCCATCATCCTTCATCCATCCATCCATCCATCATCCTTCATCCACCCATCATCCCTCATCCATCCATCCATCCATCATCCTTCATCCATTCTCCATCCATCCATCATCCATCCATCATCCATGTTCCATCCATCATCCATGTTCCATCCATCATCCATGTTCCATCCATCATCCATGTTCCATCCATCATCATCCATCCAATCATCCATCCATAATCCATCCATTATCTATCTATCTATCTATCTATCTATCTATCTATCTGTCTGTCTGTCTGTCTGTCTGTCTGTCTGTCTGTCTGTCTGTCTGTCTGTCTGTCTGTCTGTCTGTCCGTCCGTCCGTCCGTCCGTCCGTCCGTCCGTCCGTCCGTCCGTCCGTCCGTCCGTCCGTCCGTCCGTCCGTCCGTCCGTCCGTCCGTCCGTCCGTCCGTCCGTCCGTCCGTCCGTCCGTCCGTCCGTCCGTCCGTCCGTCCGTCCGTCTGTCTGTCTGTCTGTCTACCATTCATTAGACAGCCATCATCATCCATCCATTCATCCATCCACCATCCATTATCCATCATTCATCATCCGTCCACCATCCATCCATCATTCATCATTGATCATCCATCCATCCATCATCCATCTATCCTTGAATCATCCATAATCTGTTCATCCATCCATCATCCAACCACCATCCATTATCCATTCATCATCCATCCATCATCCATCCACCATCCATTATCCATTCATCATCCATCCATCCCATCATCCATCCCTAATCCATCAATCAATCATCCATCCATCCATCCATCCATCCATCCATCCATCCAGATCCAATCAGATCTCTCTTGTAAATGAGTCCCAGAGGCTCAATGGGATTAACCTGTCTAAATAAAGGTTGAATGAATCCATCCATCCATTCATCCATCCATCCACCCATCCATCATCTGTCCTTCCGTCCTTCGGTCCATTTGTCCAAATTTCACTTGAAAGCTAGCATTTTTTTTTCTGTTTAGCTTTTAGCCTATCCACTTGTGTTTTACTATTTTAGCTAGTGTTTTTCTCCTTTTAGCTCTTGGTGTTTTTAATTTTCTTGAGCTGTCATCACTCAGTTTCAGCTTCTTCTCACTTCATTACCAAAGAAAATCATTTCTTCTACTCTGTTTTTTAACTTTCCAATAAAATGATGGAACAAACGGAACCGTTCAAGCATCATGAGTACTTGTCTTGTATTGAAATATATTTAGTTTAGCTGTAACTGTATCCTGTATTTCTCTGTGGTGGGGACTTTGGTCCCCTGGGGTCCCTCCTGTTTATTGATAAATTAACCCAGCAGCTTGGCACAGGGTGGAATGACAGCCATGTGAGGCACAGAAAGTGACGCACACAGACCCATCAAGAGGTGCCAGCAGTGCGTAAAGAGCCTGCAGACGCTGATGGTGAGCAGCTGTCAAACTTCATATCAAGTCTCTGGTTTTTCCAACGTCAGTCCGGCCTCCTCCAACCTGAGAGGCGGGGAGGAGATGCCTCCCTGTGTTATGTGTCCCATAAATGTGTCACCGATCCAACTGCCCGAAGGGTGGTGATCTCCCAAAAGTGACAGCGTGTGTTGCAGGGTCTCCTCTGACGCAGGGAAGCCTTTCAGTTGTAGTGTTTGGTGTCACACGGATGCATAGCAACGCAAATGCTGCCTATAAATATATGTCCGGGCTATTTAAAACCAAACGGGTCAAACGGCAGAGTTCAACTTCTTTTTACTGATGAAAACTGATGTCCTGAATGTCTCATTGTAGGAGGCTGGCAGAAGGAAAAACATACAATATTTAGATGACATTTAAAAATGCATTTATCGTTTTATGAACTGTTTTTAATCAGAGCAAATCCCATCGAGATCACAAATCTCTTTCACAAAGGAGGCCTGGGCCTGAAGGCAGCCTATGGAAAATAAACAACGCAAACATTATTTACAAAAAATAATTAGTTTATGTATTGATGCATGCTCAACAATTCAGGTCAATAAATCTGACGAGGTTTAATCAGGTCCTCTGGACGGGTTCTTCTGTGTTCAATTCAACATCGCTCTTGACGTTTCACTCACGAAGCTTGGTTTCTACTTGGGAGTTTGTGTATTTTACTGTGACATATTTAAAAATTATGATCTTTAGTCTTAAAAATGTACATCTGCCACTTTTCAGGTTCTCCTGGAGGATCTCAAGACATTTCTGGGAGGATAAATTGTCCCTCCTGTGAATTCTGAGTCTTCTTCCAGTGGAACTTGTCTGGAAAGCCTCCAGAGGGAGGCGTCCTAATCAGAAGTCCCAACCACCTCATTCATTCAACATTTATTTATACAGGCTAGCCTCAGTGAGCCATGGGGAATCATTTACAAGAGAGACCTGTTCCTGTCCTCCAAGAGGAGCTGAAAAGTGGCATCTGTACCTCAGCAGACTCCTTTCAATGAGGAGCGGCGACTCTACTTCAGAGTAGAGTCTCAAACTCAAGCTGAGCCCGAGCATCCTACGAAGGACCGCTTGGGTGTTCTTTTGGTCATGATCCACACCTCATGACCACGGCTGAGGAACTCACATGCTGGTGCTCAACTCCAAGAGCCTTCTCCAACCTGATTGAACCCAACCCCGATTCACAAGGCGCAGAAGATTTCCTCAGATAACAAACATAAAATGCGTTTTCAGAAGAGATTTTTATCAAGGATGACTTTCTTTGCTCGGGTCTCATTGAAGTGAAGCTTGGATGCTAAGGATTACTGTGCTGCACTTTATTTAGACCTGTCCCAAGCTTTTGATACTGTTGATCATGTCATCTCCTGCCACAATCTCGCAGATATGGGCTTCTCAGATCACCCCGTTGACTGGTTCTCAAACTATCAGGTCGGGGACAACGTGTTCAACATAATGGTACTTCATACTTAATGGTCACCAGTGGTGTGCCACAAGGCTCAGTTTTAGGTCCCAGTCTTTTTACAGTTTATATAAATAATGTAGGTCTAAACATTCCTGATGCATCCTTGCATCTCTATGCCGATGACACTGTTGTTTATTGCCGAGCTAAACCAGTTGCTAATCTGCATTTAACATCATTCAGTCAGACTTGTTCCACCTCAAGCTGGTGCTAAATGCTGACAAAACTAAAGGGATGTTGTTTTCCAGCAGAAAGTCTGTGTCAGCAACTCTTCCTCCCATCTCATCCGTGCTTGGTGTTCCTATTGAGTGTAGATTCTTACAAATACTTGGGAATTTTGGTCGATGCACATCTCTCTTTTAAACCACACGTTGAAAACTTGATAAAGAAACCGAAATTAAAACTGGATTTCTTTTTCAGAAATAGATCTTGTTCGACTCTGAATGCCAGACAATGTCTTGTAACCATTATCTTCCTACCGGCCATTGACTATGGTGACATTATTTATTTGAATGCTCCTGCCATCTCCTTGCAGATGTTGGATGCTGTCTACCATGGCGCACTAGATTGTAACTACCATACCCATCACTGCACCCTGTACTCCTTGGTCAGTTGGTCATAATTATCTACATGTACATTCACACTGGTTCATTTTCATCTATAAATCCCTCCTTGGTCTGCTACCTTCTTATATCTCTTTCCACATGTCATGCCGTCAGTGCAGTTACAGCGTGCGCTCTCAGACCATCATTACCTGCAGCGTTCCCTCGGTGCAGAATGAACTTGGCAAAAAGGCCTTTTCCTACTCAGCCCCTGCACCTGGAACACCTTGCAACATGAGCTGAAGTTGTCCATCTTAATTTATTTAAGGGGTTTCAAACATTTGATAATGCCAATAGAAAAATCTAAGCAAATATGTTCTTGTTTTTACCATTTCACTTTGTTTTACGGCACCCTGATTTATTGTTTTATTTTAACTGGGTTTTTACTGTAGTTTTTTATTATGGTTTACCGCTATTGTTGTCCGTACTTTATATGTTCTGTCTGGAACAGGTCCCTCTTGTAAATGAGTCCTCGTGGTTCAATGAGGCTAGCCTACCGGTATATAAATAAAGTTTCAATGAAAAAAAAAGTGATTCAGTTTCTTTCTTCACAAAGGAGAACATGCATGTGATTAAATGTAACTAAACATTTGATTGTTTCGATCTTTAGATGCCGTAAAAACTAAACTTAATGCACAAGTATCATGGAGACACAAACAGCAAATCATAAACTTTTACTGCGTTCTGCTAAATGTTTAAACGGTCAACGTTTACTTGACGAGATTATGGAAAAAATGCTGCCAGATGTTTTTTATTTTTTATGTTTAAGCAGTACAACATCTGTAAACCTAAACCAAAACTAGATGTTGGAAGTCAACATGGAAGAGCGCTGAAGATGTTTACAATCCTCACAAGACAAACATAAATGTGTCTGATTCGCCCATCTGGACCAAGAAAGAAACATTTCCCTCAGATAAGCTCTGGAAGCAGCTAGTTTATAACTCTCCTCTTCTCCACCTCCAGAAAAATACACCGTCACTGCAGAGCGACCCGTCACATGTTCTTCCAACATCAAACAAGACGTAAAATCATGTTTCCACCATAAAGATATTTCCAGTTTGGTTTTTCTACATCTTCTCTTCATCTGAAATCTGAATATTTTCATTCGGACCAACAGTCCAGGACCAGTTAGGCTCCAATAAAACACGTTTCTGCTGAAAGTTGAAACATTTGAGACGTATTGATGACTTTATTGAAACATTTATTGAACCTTTTTTCCAGTTAATACATGCAATAATACAATAAACATGGATCAGTGGTCTGCAACCTTTATGATCAAAAGAGCCACTTTTACACTTTTGTTTGCTAAATTAAACGTGTCCAGAGCCACAATAACCTGTGATTATCAACTGGTGGCCCATGGGCCACTTTAGGTTTGTTGGAGGAGATTTTTGTGGCCACTAGGGGTGACATTATAAAGCTAAAATATCTAATGATTTTTAACATTTATTGATATTTTTTACAATTCAAGACAAATGAAAAGACCAGATTAGAAAAAAGTTAGAAAAAAGGGGGTGGTGGTAGTTTTTTTTTTTTATTATTGAAAAAATTTTTTAAAAAATAACTATGAACTGTGCAGACCTATGTGATATTTTTAATTGTGAAAAAATGATTACCATATTTTTTGGACTATAAGGCACACTTAAAATCTTAGAACTTTCTCAAAAATCAACAGTGAGCCTTATTATCAGGTGCACCTTATGTATTAATTTGATTGTGCTTACTGACCTCGAACTGATACACGGCTATCTAAAATTGGTCAAAATGAACTTGTTTCGCTTAATGCGCCTTATAATCCGGTGCGACTTATAGACCAAAAAATACGGTAAGGATAGAAATAAAGCAAAACTTTGAAGAGTATTTGCAAAATAAATGACAGGAAAACAGCTAAAACTAGTACTTTTTTGTTGTTTGTATAACAATAAATTTCAGTTTTGTGTTAGATTTGTTCAAAGCTTGAAAGAGCCTCTGCGGAGGGACCAAAGAGCCACATGTGGCTCCAGAGCCGCAGGTTGCAGACCCCTGACATAGATGGACAATTCATATTTAAATGTTTCAAAAGTCTCACTTGTTATATTTGTTTGTTTAAAGATGAATAATATCAAATAAGAACAAAGTGCTTGAAGAGAATACGTGTTTACGGTTAAATTTTGTGCCCTCTAATCTGACGTTCAGATACCGCGTACCGTCCTCCATCACAGCCGAGTTCCCTGAACCGTGAAATATGAGACTTCAACAACAAGTATGTGCAATAAATGAGGTGTGAATAACTTTCCTGGACTTTCCAGTCCGTTTCCGTCCTCCTCCCTGGGATTTCAGTTTTCATAATCCACCCCATCACAATCAAAACCGCCTCATGCGGCGGCAGATTGATGGGAGACTTCCTCCTCTCCGCTGTGCACGGTGGTCATTCATCTTAATTGTGATTCATTCCTCCTGGCTGCGTTCCCAGCTCACCAGATGCTCGGCGTCAGTTTGACAAATAAATCCCTGACCGTGCCTTCAAAGCCGTGAGTTCTGGGCTTTGAGAGTCTGCGGTCTGAGTTTTCACAGCTTGTGAATCCAACATGTGCTGAGTAACCACTGGCTCCATCTGGTTCGCCATCGAAAAACACCATAAGATGCTTTGTGGACTCAGGAGACCAGCTGGGGCTAAAGGCTCAACTAAAAAGTCTCCGTTGGTTTGTGACGAGAGCGGTTTGGCTCTCCCGCCGCCTCTCCTTCTTCCTCTCCAGCCTCACCTTCCAGCAGACAATGCTGGACGCTAACAGCACCAGTCCGACCGAGAGGAGCACCAAGCCAAGGTAAGAGATGGTGGAGCCGTGCGAGTTGAAGCTGTAGGCCACCGCAGTGACCACGATGCCTGCGATGAGGACCACCACACCGAACGGGACGGTGCAGCGATAGCAGGACAGCTCGGCGCCGCCGGTGGCTGCGGTCAGCTGGACTTCGTTCACCCGGGGGATGTTCACCGCCGTCACGGCGGCTGCTGGCTGCTCGTTGTTGTTGGTCTTCTCCGAGGTAGCCGGAGCTCTCATGGCATCCTTAGCAGCTTCTTCTGGCATTGCAGGAGCCCAGTGTTTTCCAACCACAGATGGTCCCTCGCTGTTGCCCTTTGACCTCTGCTCCTCGTCAGGCTCTCCCAGTCTGTGGGGACACACCAGCAGGGAGACAGATAAACATATGTTGCCCAACGCTGGATGAACGAGCGACCACGCAGATGCTTTCAGTTAGAATTCAACACCACATTTCACAATTCCCCGGCTCTCCCTGACCAACACATGCTGTTTTAATAAACCCGCGTAACCTCTTTGCACAATCCAGAGCGCCTCTGAACCCAGTCAGAGCAGAATGACGCAGGTCCACTCGGCCTCGCACGAGCTGAGACATTCCCCGGGGAGCGCAGGATACGGCGTTACAAACCGCTCCGTGAAATGTAAGAAGCTCTGAAAGTTTCACAACCACTTATGTGTCTTTCCTCACATCTGCTGAGGGAAAGTTGTGATCCAAAGGAAAGCGCACTAGTACTTTACAACAAGCACATGCTGCACTTAATCGTTTCCTTACAAGAACTTAAATCATGCTTGTAGAAATGTCCCTCCGTGTGTGGACTCTTCTGACCTGTGGGGTCGAGTCCTGCCAAAAGGTGAAAACCAAGGCTCCTGTCTAAATTGGGAGATTTAAGAATTCAGCATTTAACCTTTAGGTGAATCTGTTGGAAGACTCCAAAAATCAACATTAGGGACACATGTTGTATCTGTATAGAAGAGAACATAAGAAATGAATGATGTTGCTGTGTAAAAACGAGTGGCTTCGGATGCTATCAGTCCATTAAATGGCCGTTATTAGTTGTTATCGTCCCCATAGCGGTGAAACTGTCCCAGCTACCTCCTAGTAGGTGTAAAGGTACGCTATTATCGTTATTATCGCTGATAATAGGCAGCGTCTCACCGGGGCAAACCAGGAAGTGTCTTTTTTTCAGCGTATATAACCCTTATCCTAAACATAACCTTACACCTGACCCAGAGGACCAATGCTAAACTTTGGGGGAGTGGTGGCGCAGTGGTTAGAGACGGTGGGCCTGTGATCGGAAGATCGCCTCAAAAAATGTGGGTGGAAAAAGGTGAAACACCCACACCTGCCTCCACCCTCATTCGCCCCACTCTGGGCCCCTGAGCAAGGCCCTTAACCCCCACCATCTGCTCCCTAGCAGGTCTATCTTGAAAATGAGTTCCCATAGCTCAATGAGACTACCTAAAGGATAAATGGCAAAAAATGGAACCCCCTTACCCTTGTACCTAAACCTAACCAAGACCCTAAACCTAAAGCCAGACCCTTTACTGTAAACCTAACCACGTGAAACTATTATGAGCGCTAACAAATCTAAAAACGGAGCCTATTATCATCACAACCAAGGCTAACAACGTACCTTTAAACCTACGAGGAGGTACAGGAGTGGCAGTCTGACCGCTACGTATGGGGATGATAATAAGTAATAACGGCCATTTAATGGTTGATAACGTTCGAAGCGGGTGTAAGCATCAAACATCCCTTTTTGCAGATAAATCAAACCCAACAGTGACGGTGGAGACGGTCGTCAACGTTCACCACAGTACATGTAACGGTCTGTCTGTCTCCATCAGAAGGGTCATAAAGTTATTGTTCGAAAGAGTAAAAGCACGTGAAGTAATTAAATCTCTTGTTGTTGTTGTTTTGTTTGTTTTTCTTTTTTTTAATAGAAAGAAAGGAAAAAACAGAAAGTAAGACTACAAAACAAATATCCACAAAAAGAGCACAAGGCAAACACACCCAACCGCCGTCTGCAACCCTGCAAAGTACATGACAGAACACAGCAACAAAACACATTTGCATGAAAGACACGTAACATTCATGACTTTGCAGTAGATTATTGTAAATATATATATATATATATATATATATATATATATATATATATATATATATATATATATATATATATATATAT
>JBBPBX010029321.1:0-10219 GCA_038048925.1 Garcialebias charrua | reverse complement strand
TATATATATATATATATATATATATATATATATATATATATATATATATATATATACATACATACTGTACATACATTCATATTTAGTCATATACCCATCTACATACTGTAACTACATACGATACCTGCATGTGCATCCCAGCATCTATTAGTGTGCGGTTGTAAGCATGCATAAGTGAATAAGGCTTCTCTAATAGAACATTCAATAGTGACCGTGAAGCATCAGAGATCCGCCCCCCAAGACCCAAGGCAGACAAAAAGGGGGGGACCAGAGCCCAAGACCGCAAGAAGGACCCCGAGCTCAGAGCCCCCAGGGCTATCCGAACAGGACAAACCACTCACCCACTCCCCAGATCCGACCATAGCCACTTCAACAAAACAAGGCTTCAAAGAAAAGCCTGTTTTTTATCTGCATCTGGTTGTTACTAAAGCACCAGTTGAGTCCTCCACGTCCTGCGGCAGTGTTCGCTTTCAGAATGAAGCCGCCATGATGGAACCATGGAGACGTGGAGCGCAAGTCAACCGTTCAACGTGTGCTGGCTCTAAACCTTGGACGCACTGATCATCCGTCACCACATCACACCGTCCAGTTTCAGTCGGCTCACATTTGAATGTGGCCACTCGTTTGGTGGTAGAGGTGTAACAGCTGCGGGTTGACTTTAACCCTCCATGCTGCCTCCAACCTTTCAATAATTCCACAGAGGCAAAACAGAGACGTCTCTGGCATGAAGTGTTTTGTGAAAGGGCCTAAAGGAACTCCTGATCACGGACAATAATGTCACCGTGCAGCTTCAACTTTCAACCAGAACCTTTGGATAAACCAGGAAAAGGGACTTCCTGGATCTTCTTGCTGAGAATCAGTAAAAGTAAAAGCCACAAACATTTTAAGATGCCTCACGTCCAGGTCACGTCTTTTTCCAACCGCTCCCTTCAGGCAGGAGGAGCAGGAGCAACGAAACAAGAAGAACGAGACTGAAAAACAGCCGGCAGCACCCACAGCGCAAAAGGATGTGCAATAACCATCCATCCATCCATCCATCCATCCATCCAAAGGTGGGCAAATGACCGCTGGATAGCGCTAATGCGCTAATCCGCTTACAGCGGACCTAACTATTTTGTCAGCGTAACAGCGGTTTGACTAACTTTTATAATTCATAAGCGGATTTGCGCTATTTTTATTTAAAATGCAGTACCGATAATAACTAATTATCTATCAGTAAAAACGAAAAAAACGTATTTACGGGCCCGGACGACTGCTAACAGACCATATCCTGTCAGCGCCGGATGTGGTCCGTGACAAAAAAGCGTCCCCTCAGTCTCTTTGCTAGAGCGAGCGCTCTCAGTTAGCAGCCAGTGTGTTACTCTGCAGCCTTATTGCTTGTTTTCGAAGAGTCAGACGAAGAGTTTTTAACATGGAGGGTGAACTTATGGATGTTTCTCAGCGGCCTACGCGACGCGTCTGGATTTTAAAAAGTATTTCGCCATTTGCCCTCTTCAAAATGGCGGCCGCGACGGCCACAGAAGATAAGGACTTTCCATGAAAACACGGTAAAAACAATTATTTCTTTGCTGAGAAAAAATATATTTCTTAGCTGACTTTATAGCACAAGGTTTTTCTGAGCTTAACCGGTTCAAATGGTCAAATCTGCTGGATTAAAAAAAGTATTTCGCCATTTGCCCTGTTCAAAATGGCGGTTAGCGTGTTAGCATTAGCATCCGCTAGCATTGCTAATACATAAGTGCTTTTGAAATTGCGGACCTAAATAAATCAATAAGTGCTTTAGAAATAGCGGAACTAATTTTTGGATTAGCGCTGCCCAGCACTGCATCCATCCATCTGTCCGTCCATCCATCCATCCATCCATCCATCCACCCGACCATCCATCCATACATCCTTACATCTGTCCATCCATCTGTCCGTCCATCCGTCATCCATCCATCCATCCATCCATCCACCCGTCCATCCATCCTTCCATCCATCTTTACAGGCTTTTTTCTTTTTGGGTTGCAGGGATCATTAGTGCTCATATCCAGCAGTCACTGTGCGAGAGGCACGGGACACCTGGACAGGTCTCAATCTATCAGAGGGACACCTGGACCGGTCTCCAGTCCATCACAGGGACACCTGGGGCCTCATGTACAAAGACTTGCGTGGACTTCTTACTGAAACGTGACGTACGGTCAAATCCAAAAAACGGCGTACGCACAAAAAATTCCAGATGTATCAAACTGTGCGTACGCCGGAATCCACGCACATTTCTTTTGTACATCACAATCAACGTGGAATTGAACGCACATGAGAGAGTGGCTGACTCCGCCTTTGACACGCCTCCATATAAATATGCAAATTCATTTAAATATGCCCTGCACCAGAGGAATGTCGTCTTGTCCCATCATGCATCACGTTCTTCAACTGCTAAAACAGCTAAAAATAAACAAAAAACAAGAATTTAAGCTGTGCAAAACTATTCAGTCTTTCTGTTTTTTATATTTTTTGCAGGTTTTCATTTAAATATGCCCTGCACCAGAGGAATGTCGTCTTGTCCCATCATGCATCACGTTCTTCAACTGCTAAAACAGCTAAAAATAAACAAAAAACAAGAATTTAAGCTGTGCAAAACTATTCAGTCTTTCTGTTTTTTATATTTTTTGCAGGTTATATTCTAATTGCGTCCATGTGGATGTAATAATTGTTAATCATGTGTGTTTGGTGTGAACAATAATGATTTTCACATCATGAACAGTTTCTCAGAATCACCTCTAAGTGTCGCCAATGGAACCAAAACCAAAGAAACGTGCGTACGCCAGCATTGGAGCTGCCGTGGCGGTGCGCACATTTCCACGTTCAGTTCTGTTTTGATACATACGAAGTTTTGCATGGAAAATGGCGTACGCAAGGTTTTTGTGCGTACGCACCGTTGTTACATGAGGCCCTGGACAGGTCTCAATCAATCACAAGGACACCTGGACAGGTCTCAATCTATCACAGAGACACCTGGACAGGTCTCCAGTCCATCACAGGGACACCTGGACAGGTCTCCAGTCCATCACAGGGACACCTGGACAGGTCTCAGTCTATCACAGGGACACCTGGACAGGTCTCAAGTCCATCACAGGGACACCTGGACAGGTCTCCAGTCCATCACAGGGACACCTGGACAGGTCTCAATCCATCACAGGGACACCTGGACAGGTCTCCAGTCCATCACAGAGACACCTGGACAGGTCTCCAGTCCATCACAGAGACACCTGGACAGGTCTCAATCTATCACAGGGACAACTGGACAAGTCTCAATCTATCACAGGGACACCTGGACAGGTCTCAATCTATCACAGGGACACCTGGACAGGTCTCAATCTATCACAGGGACACCTGGACAGGTCTCAATCTATCACAGGGACAACTGGACAAGTCTCAATCTATCACAGGGACACCTGGACAGGTCTCAATCTATCACAGGGACACCTGGACAGGTCTCAATCTATCACAGGGACACCTGGACAGGTCTCAATCTATCACAGGGACAACTGGACAGGTCTCAATCTATCAGAGGGACACCTGGACAGGTCTCAATCTATCAGAGGGACACCTGGACAGGTCTCAATCTATCAGAGCGACACCTGGACAGGTCTCCAGTCCATCACAGGGACACCTGGACAGGTCTCCAGTCCATCACAGAGACACCTGGACAGGTCTCCAGTCCATCACAGAGACACCTGGACAGGTCTCCAGTCCATCACAGAGACACCTGGACAGGTCTCCAGTCCATCACAGAGACACCTGGACAGGTCTCCAGTCCATCACAGAGACACCTGGACAGGTCTCCAGTCCATCACAGAGACACCTGGACAGGTCTCCAGTCCATCACAGAGACACCTGGACAGGTCTCCAGTCCATCACAGAGACACCTGGACAGGTCTCCAGTCCATCACAGAGACACCTGGACAGGTCTCCAGTCCATCACAGAGACACCTGGACAGGTCTCCAGTCCATCACAGAGACACCTGGACAGGTCTCCAGTCCATCACAGAGACACCTGGACAGGTCTCCAGTCCATCACAGAGACACCTGGACAGGTCTCCAGTCCATCACAGAGACACCTGGACAGGTCTCCAGTCCATCACAGAGACACCTGGACAGGTCTCCAGTCCATCACAGAGACACCTGGACAGGTCTCCATCCATCACAGGGACACCTGGACAGGTCTCAATCTATCAGAGGGACACCTGGACAGGTCTCAATCTATCAGAGGGACACCTGGACAGGTCTCAATCTATCACAGGGACAACTGTACAAATCTCCAGTCCATCACAGGGACACATAAAGACAAACAACCATTCTCTCTCTCACCTAGGGACAATTTAGAGTCAACAATCAGTCTAACATGCATGTTTTTGGTCTGTGGGAGGAAACCGGAGTACCCGGGGAAAACCCACGCAGCACGAGAGAACATGCAAACTCCACCAGAAAGGATCCCCTGCTGGGATTTGAACCGGTGACCTTTGTCACTGAGAGGCACCAGCTTTACCAACTGCACCACCATGCCACCCTGTGCAATAACCACCTGCCATCATTCCTTCATGTGACAGTTTTTTTGATTTGTCTCCTTTTTCTGTACCTTTTTTCTTTTTTATCTTTTGATGCCGCAGAGACAACAGTTGATGTCGTTGTACTTGCTACAATGACAACAACGATTTTCTGATTCTGAAGCCCATGATGCCTCTATATGTTACATTGTTATTTTTTGACCAGATGACAGTTCTGAACGAGTACGATGTCAGAAGACAGATATCATACCACTTTATTTATACAGCTCCTAAAAATCACCAACAGGACAGACCAAAACATGCAGTGCGCACATCTCCAGGAGAATCAACAGGAAACAACTGACACAGATCAACAAAAGCTCCGTGAGGTCCAAGTCAACCTCTCCGGCTGTCTGGAAGGCCTCAAAGCAAACGGATGTTTTAAAAGGAGGGAGAGCAGATCAGGGCGTCTGCCTAACGAGCAGCTGCAATTCCATCCAGAGAAATTTTTTTTTTTTTAAGAAAAAAGTTCATCCCCTCGGAGCTGCATCACAAGATAAACAGGACAAGAATGATATTACAACAACCGCAGCAAAGAAAAACAAGTTCAAACTGTCGTTTGTGAATCTGCAACAGTCGGACCTACATCCACGTCATTCTGATGAACTGGGTGAGGTGGGACCAACAGAAAATATGACGTTTGTTACGAGACGTCCGAAAGAAGACGGAAATAAATTTGCTGGACTTTTGTTCTTGTCTGCTGAAGAAGTTTTGCTTCTCTGAGCAGTTTTTTTCAGAACTGCAGCAAGATGAGCTGAACTCACGTGCAAATCACTGCAAGTCACTAAAATGGAATCAACTTTAAAGAAACCATCTTAGCTCCAGCAAACTGGTTGCTCGGTGTTTACTGCTTGGTGGGGAAACCGTTTCCTGGAACTCCTCTGACTGATGAAGCCCTCTGGATAGAAGGTGAAACGTCTCTATAAAAAAGAAACTGTCCAGATGACCCGACTGTGAGAATTATTGGATTTGGTACCTGGATGATTGAGCATGAACTTTGTTGTCAACTTTAAAGAAGTTAGAAGCTTTTTACTAACTTATTCCTTCAGTGTTTTGTTGGAAAATGTTGCTGCACAACCAAACAATAAAGCCTCAACATTTACTGGTGAAGTGGAAATGCTTTTATTGTTTTAATTATTACAGTGTGCCAATATGTTTCATATAAAGATCAAATGTATTTGTTTGTTTTAACTACAAGAAACAATCATAGAAGCATGGAGCAACAACTGTTAAGCAATAAAGAAATCAGTTTTATGAAAGCATTCGGATTTTTTTTTACACATGTGTAATGTTTTAAATAAATTAATGACAACTCCTGCAATGCAGTCGCCACATCTGTCTGTTAAACAAATCTTCAGACTAGTTTTAATCTGTCTGTTTTTGTCAAATTTGAATTAAAAAAGCTCAAAGCAGCGGTCAAAGAAAAGAAAAAGGCCCTACGACCCTCAAAGATCAGAACGAGTCCAACCTGCAGACATAAATTCTGCTGACTCGCTCGTTTCTTCTCTGAACAACTCATCGATTATGTCCAAGAACAAGAAAGTTTTTTTTTTCAGTAGTTTTTCACTCACAGTGATCAGAAAAACCAAGAAGACACAAAACTGTGACTCTTCTTTTTTTTTTAAGTAGATTAATTTATTTTAAACTTACAAATAAATCATCCGCATGGTGAAAATGAAATATTGAAGAAAAAAGCATCATTTGTACGGTAGATTTGAAATGTTTACAAGTAAAGGAATTGCACATAAAAGATCAAATCTGGCTGTGAAACAGTTTTTCATGCCAAACACAAAATGAGTTTATTGTTTCATTAAATTAATAATTATTTTTAAAAGTTTAAATGTGAATCAGCTCCAACTGTGACTTTCACCTCTGATCAATTTAAATAATTATTTGTCTAGTTGTAGGATGATACATATTGTTAATAAGCTCCAAAGTGAAGGTTTTAATCTGCAGTTTACCTCCCAGTCTTGGTCCATGTCGCTGTGAACTGTTCAGTCAGTCTCAGTCCATGAAAAGTTCATTAAAGTTGTTTTCCTCACAGTTTAGAGCTGAAAACCAGCAGGTTCTGGCTGCAGCCGGGACTCACGCTCCATTCATGAGACCAGTCTCCCTGTGAAGTCCTCAGAACCGGACCTGTGGGCCGAACTACCATCCTCATTCAGGGGGACCAGCTGAAGTACCGAGCGCTGCGTCAAGCTCGAGACAATCAGACAACAAACTGTATCCGGTTGGACGTTTCAAAATACAACACCCTTCTTTTGCTGCACCTCTATTTATATTAAGTACATTTTTTCTGAAGACGAAAACTTGTTGAATGGAACACTCACAACATCACTGCGTATAGTATAGTATAGTATACTATAGTATAATATAGTATAGTATAATTTACAGTACAGCTTTACAGCGTTTACAGCTTGTACAGAACTCTGCCGCGCGCTTTTTGACCAACACACGAAAATATGAACACATCACTCCTGTCCTGTCCTCTCTACACTGGCTCCCGGTTCAGTTCAGGATACAGTTCAAGCTGCTGCTGTTTGTTTTCAAAGCTCTGAATGGACTTGCACCTCTCTACATCTCAGAACTTTTGAAAGTCCATCAGCCCGGCAGAGCTTTACGATCTGCCAGTCAACACCTGCTGGAGGTGCCTCGCTCAAGGTACAAACAATGGGGAGACCGGTCATTTTCTGTTGCCGGCCCAAAAGCCTGGAACAGCCTCCCCCTTGAGCTGCGTGCCACCTCTGATCTGACTCTGTTCAAAACCAGACTGAAGACCCACTTGTTCAAAAAAGCTTTCAGTGTGTAACTTTTATTACTTTTGGTGCTTTAGTATGTAGCATTTTTATTTCCATTGCCTTCTTTTATTGCTGTTGTTTCTTTATTATTATTATTATTATTATTATTATTATTATTATTATTATTATTATTATTATTATTATTATAGTGTAATATAGATATAATAAGATTTATTCTTCTTTCTGCTACCTTTCATTTTTTTTTATATTTTGTACATTATCATTTATGGGATTGTCTTGTATTGTTTCTTTAGTAAAAAAATGAACAAATTTAATAAACATAAACAAACATAAACATAGTATATTATAGTATAGTATAGTGAAATATAGTATAGTATAGTATACAGTAGTATAGTAGTATAGTAGTATCATTGGAGGATAATAAAAGTGTAACTAAAAAAAAAGGCAGGCCAAAAGTATCTATACTATACTATACTATAATATACTATACTATACCATATTGTACTGTACCCTATTGTACATATACATGTTATACATGTTATACATGTTAGGCTGATTGGTAACTCTAAATTGACCCTGGGTGTGAGTGAAACAGGTCCCTCTTGTTAATGAGTCCCTGTGGCTCAACGAGGCTAGCCTGTATAAATAAAGGTTGAATGAAAAACATACTGCATTGTACTATATTATTATAGTTGATTGGCATTATACATGTTATACTGTACTATACTATATCATGTTATACTGTACTATACTATACCTATTATACTGTACTGTACTATATCATGTTATACTGTACTATACTATACCTATTCTACTGCACTGTACTATACTTACTATACTATACCATATTACTGTATACTGTACTATACGATACTATGCATATTATACTGTACTGAACTATACTTACTATACTATACCATATTATACTGTACTATACTATACTATGCATATTATACTGTACTGAACTATACTTACTATACTATATCATACTTTACTATATCATATTATACTGTGCTTTATTGTACTATACTATACTATTCCAAATTATACTGTATTGTAATATATCATACTACTATAATAATATACTACAATATACCATTACATTATATTGTATTGTACTGTACTATACCATACTATACTATGCTATTATGCTACACTATACTATACTATACTGTACATACTATTCTACACTACACTATACTATACCATAATGGGATTAACATGTGTAAATAGCACTTTGAGATTTTCATTAATGAAAAGTGCGCTATAAATTGAATTTATTATTATTATTATTATTATTATTATTATTAAATAAATGTTGGATGAATATTATACAGTAAAGTACTTTACTGTACTATACTATTCAGCACTATGCTATTTTTTTTAATTTATTAACCTTTATTTAACCATGCAAATGCCACTGAGATCACAGATCTCTTCTGCAAGGTAGGTCTGGACCTGAACGCAGACTAACATGCATGTTGGTCTGGTACACTATAATAAACTATATCCTATTATACTATACTATACTATACTATACTATAAAATACTGTATTGTATTGTACTTTACTGTAATGTACTATTATACACTATACTATATTATACTGCCATTTGCTATACTATATTATACTAAGTACTTTATTGAAATAAAATGTACTGAACAGTACTGTTTACTATAGTGTACAATACTCTTCACTACACTGTACTGTTCATTATACAAAACTATATTATGCTGTGATGTGCTGTACTGTACCGTCTACTATCGTATTTTCCGGTGTATAGGTCGCACCTTTTTATAGGTTTTTTTCAAGGCCTGCGACCTATACACCAGTGCGACCCATATAAGGCTTATCACTTTCGGCTAAACAATTTTTTTAAATCCAGCTCATTTCACAATTACGTTCATTTATTAAGGAAAAGTTCAGCTCAGACACATATTTGCTATAATTTTTATCAAACAAATAATTGTTTTTAAGTGTTAATCTTCTTAAAAGCCTTGCTGTGCGCTCCTGTGGCAGACATTTGCAGCAGAGCTAAACGTAGGTGCGACCTATACACCAGTGCGACCTATCTAGGGATTTTTCCAATCTATTGGTAATAATTGGATGGCGCGACCTATACACAGGTGCGACCTATACACCAGAAAATACTGTATATTATACTGTATCGAAATGTAGTTTTTACTTTACTGTGTCGTGTTATTCCATATTCCTATACTATATATAGGCTACTATACTATCTTTAACTTTGCTTCATTTTTTCTGTATTCCTTCTTAAACTTTATTTTATTTTTTGATGTTTTGTGTTCAAAATGTTCCACAAATCTGTTTTAATTTCTGCCACCATGCCTCCTTTAAAGAACAGATGCTGCAGCTCAATAAACAAACTATGAAATATATTAATAAATTACTTTCATCTACAAGATACCATCTTACAGGGAATAATTTTATCTCCATTTATCTAACCTTGTTAAAGAGTTTACTGTGGAAACTAAAACTGACAGTAAACTTTATTCAAACAGTTGTGAACATGGGACTGAATTAGGGCTGTAGCGATACAATAATCACAATACGCGATATGCTGCCCATGATACAATATATATTGCGATATTCAGCAAACGATACAATTCAATACACTTTTGCGATTTTCTTACAGATTTTAGAGGGACAGAGTGATTTTGGTGAGATTTTGTGACTGTTATAGACTTGGATTGAATTAATTTAAATGAAAACTGATTAAAAGCACCAACTACACAATACCTGGCTCTGGTTGGACATGGACACAGACTTAAAGTCGACAGCTGGACAAAATGAATCAAAGAAGTGGCGAGAAAACATGTTTCTTTTAATTGAAACAGTAAAAACTAGCTCACAT
>JBBPBX010029320.1:24119-35961 GCA_038048925.1 Garcialebias charrua | reverse complement strand
GACGTCATGGGCAGACCTGTGTCCTCTGCTCTCTCCTCACCATCCTCCTGCAGCTCCTCTCCATCATCACTTGTGCGTCACCACCTTGTGCCTAACAGTGAGTTGAACTTGTTTTCTGTCTGTGTTTTCTGTTTTTATTGCAGGTCATGACCCTGCTTTAACTTCACATGTTCATGTTTGTGTCTCTTTCAACAGACAAAACCTGTTGGCACCTGATGTCATGGGCAGACCTGTGTCCTCTGCTCTCTCCTCACCATCCTCCTGCAGCTCCTCTCCATCATCACTTGTGCGTCACCACCTTGTGCCTAACAGTGAGTTGAACTTGTTTTCTGTCTGTGTTTTCTGTTTTTATTGCAGGTCATGACCCTGCTTTAACTTCACATGTTCATGTTTGTGTCTCTTTCAACAGACAAAACCTGTTGGCACCTGATGTCATGGGCAGACCTGTGTCCTCTGCTCTCTCCTCACCATCCTCCTGCAGCTCCTCTCCATCATCACTTGTGCGTCACCACCTTGTGCCTAACAGTGAGTTGAACTTGTTTTCTGTCTGTGTTTTCTGTTTTTACTGCAGGTCATGACCCTGCTTTAACTTCACATGTTCATGTTTGTGTCTCTTTCAACAGACAAAACCTGTTGGCACCTGACGTCATGGGCAGACCTGTGTCCTCTGCTCTCTCCTCACCATCCTCCTGCAGGTCCTCTCCATCATCACCTGTGCTTCAACACCTTGTGCCTAACCCTGTCATGTATCCACATCAATGACTGCTGCCAAAACAGGAAAACACACCTGACCTGATGGACAGACCTGCTCTCATCAAGACCACACACCTGACCTGAACTCACATCTGGACTCCCATGTACCCATCATTCAGTGTTTCCCCTACCATTATACAAGCGGGGTGCGCCACCCCGTCAACAGAACTGAGCACCCCGCCTACCAGACCATATATATGTATGCTGTGTGTGCGTTTATATATATATATATATCAGTGTTTCCCCTACCATTATACAAGCGGGGTGCGCCACCCCGTCAACAGAACTGAGCACCCCGCCTACCAGACCAAACTTGACCCACCCACCCAGCACTGGCATTGCACTAAGCTAGCAGCACAAAATACAGGCTCTCTAGCTAAAAAGCTAAAGGGAGCGCTCACGTTGCCTCTCCCCTCGTGCTGAATGCCCCCTGCCCCTACAAGCTGCACTCAGACGTGTCCGTCCCCCGTCAACAAAAATCATGGATGAGATGAGCACTCCGCCATGGCAAGTTAACTAGGGGAAACACTGCATCATTCATGGTTGAATCATTGCTCAATGGCTAAGCTGTTCCATCTGATCCATGAGAACCACCTAATAAGCCTGTCTACCTCAACTTCAATCAAAGTAAGGGAATTTTTGATGCTTTTTTTGTGCTGCTTCTAGCTTTTTAAAGTTCCTGGACTGTACACTAAGGCACTGGTTTTTCATACATGATGGTTGCAACATGTTTCTGATGGATGCCAATTGCTCCTGATGATGTGATTTGATAATGATAGTTGAAAACTGTTTATGATGGATACCAATTGCTCCTGATGGTTGAGAAATGTTTATGATGGATCTGCTTTGCTAATGATGGTTGAGAACTGTTTCTGAAACGACACTGAAGTTGTTAATGTGTGAACACATGTTGGATCACCAGATTTCTCGCTCCATGTTTTAAAAAGGAGGGTCTGAATGTATTTATGTAGGATCACCAGATTACTCGCCCCTGAAAGAGGGTTAGTTTTACTAGAACTTCATACTGAATATGTGACCCATCACATCATCAAACGGGGGTTAAAGTCAAATTTGGTCTAAATGACCTACAAGCAAACATATATATTACTGACTTTTAGAAATACATTTTCTTACTTAGATCATCCTGACAAATTCATCGTGTTGTCTTAATAATCAGGAAAATGGTTTGATATTTGGTGTGAAGATTTTATTTCAGATATTTAATTTAAACCATTTGATAAGTTATTCATTCATCTTATTTACTATCTAAATTTACGCAAACCACTTTGAAAAATAAACCCATTTGATGTGATGGGTCACAAATTTATTATTCAGCTTCTTTTGTTGGATTTGATTTAAGAATTGTGGACATTTTTAAATAAAACTTGAAAGATTTCATTTGTGCAATGGAGATTTATTTAGCCAACTTAAATTTCTCATTACAATGAGAGTATTGTACAGGTACTTGTATTTGAAAGCTAGAAATCATGGCAAAACACATATTTAATTTGATTTATGTTCAAGCTGGACTTTTAAGTTTAAAGAAAGGGACAATGTAGTTTGGAATAGTTCACATTTTTAGTTTGGAAAAAATAAACATTTGAGTTTTCTTTCTTATAACTGTTATAAGAAAGAAAACTCAAATGTTTATTTTTTCCAAACTAAAAATGTGAACTATTCCAAACTACATTGAACAATTCATTGAACATGAACAATCAAAATAGATTCAAAGTTATTTATTCATCTACTGAACAATGTTTTTAACCTCCCAGAGAGAACAATTGCAAACAAACAAAAGTACACTTGTGTTATAATATAACACAAGTGTACTTTTGTTTGTTTGCAATTGTTCTCTCTGGGAGGTTAAAAACATTGTTCAGTAGATGAATAAATAACTTTGAATCTATTTTGATTGTTCATAATTTGCACTAAAATGTATGAATCCATATTATTATAATAATAATAATAATAAAATTTATGGAATGTTCTAAGAAAGTTCTAGCAGAACGTTCTCACCTAACGTTCTGAGAACCACGAGAAAACTCCACACCAGAACGTTCTCAGAACGTTAGGAGGGAACGTTCCCGTAACCTAAAAATAACGTTCTCAGAACGTTCTCAGAACGTTCTGAGAACGTTCTCAGAACGTTCTCACCTAACGTTCTCACCTAACGTTCTCAGAACGTTCTCACCTAACGTTCTGAGAACGTTCTCAGAACGTTCTCAGAACGTTCTACCTAACGTTCTGAGAACCACGAGAAAACTCCACACCAGAACGTTCTCAGAACGTTAGGAGGGAACGTTCCCGTAACCTAAAAATAACGTTCTCAGAACGTTCTCAGAACGTTCTTCTGTTACTTGGGATAACATCCGCGGAAGGGGGGTGCGTGAAGGGACAAACTACCTACCACTCGTATTTTGCTTTCACTCTGACAGAAAAACAAGCCCAAAAGTGACTTAACATTAAAAAAGCCCAAAACTGCAACCCGTGACTCACAAAACGTATACACGACTTTAGAAAAAACAAGCCCAAAGTTGCGTATAATGAGCAGACTTGGCAACTATGGCTCCCTCATTCTCATCACAGTGATTCTCTTAGGGACCGTCAATTACCGAACAAATGCCATAAGAAACACAAAACAAAACAGCCTACATGTTATATGAAACTGAACAAAACTAAACACTGAATTTTTTCACTAGACTGGACAAATAAAAAGCACATTTACCTCATCCAGTGATATGTTTCTTAAATATGATTTTTTTCTTAAATATCTTCCATCTTCTGTTCATGTTTTTCATTTTCTACACCGCCTTATAATCAAGCTGTTTTGGTTTTATCGCTACTTTTTCCTTTTGACTGTCCTTTTGGTTGCCATTTTATTTTAATTTAAAATCTGTAAATTTGTATGCCTCTTTAAATACTGTTTATTGTTGCCGTTGTTATCCACTCTTGTCATCACTCTTTGTTAAGGTTCTCTCTTATAAATGAGTCCCCGAGGCTCAATGGGATTCACCTGTATAAATAAAAGCTGAACTAAAAAATAAAAAAAAACTTCAATTTTCTGTGACTAAATGAAACCAATTCATTCTTAATGTTTTACTGGACTCAACAAATAAGACACACCAAATTTGAATAGTATTTATAAGATCAAATTATGTGTACCGTATGCATAATATAGATAAATGTGGACCATTATAGAGGTTCTGACTCACACTTCATACAAGTTGGTGGTGTAAATTTAGAGTTGCATGCAGGCCTAAAAAAATCATACTCGGCCTGAGCCTGTATCATTTTTTCAGACACCGGACCCAATCGGACCATTTAACTGTAATTAAAGGCCCGAACTTGAAACAAAACCTTTTTTTTCTTCTTAAGCATTTACTCCTTTTGTAAGCAAATCAGTTTGACATGATAGTTTTAAAAATGTATTTCAAAGAAAGGAAGATATGAGACTTATTGTCAACAAGAGTCAGTGGTTTATGATAGTTATTAACAGTCAGCAAACGCAGCTGATGGATTTTTTTAAACCTTTCTCAATAGGCCGGTCGAACCGGAGCGTTAAAACTGCATCAAAAGCCTGAGCCCGACCCGTCCGCCCATCAAGCACATAATTATGACTCGAGCCAAAAATCACAGCTCTAGTGGAAATGCACACCTTCTGTTTTTTTATGTAAACATTATGGACACGAAACAGCAAAATATATAAAGAAGCAGAGCTGTCCAAAGTGTGGAGAACAACATACATTTGAGGAATAGGAGAAGCCCAAGAAAAGTGCTGTAACATTTAGGCCAACACATATGGGGGATGTAATATAACACAGTTTTTAAAGATGAAGGAGTGAGTTGAATTGTCTCCCTTTCACATAAAGGGAGCTAGCTCCCTTTATGTGAATGGAGCCTGCTAGGGAGGGGGGAGACAATTCAGCTCACTCCTTAACTGTGTTAGGATAGGCTAAGTGCTTGCTAACTGTACAGTACTGTACATCTATTTATTTATTTTAAAAAGTTTTTTTTTTTAAATAATGAGATGCATTCGTAAGTCTGAAACGTCGTAAGTCGGGGGCATCGTAGGTCGAGGACTACCTGTATAAGAAAATACTATAATGCCTAAAGTTTGACAGCAAATGGACATGAATTTAAAATGTATTTTGAACTTGAAGAGAAACAAGAGACTAGAAACACCATCCATCCATACATTACCTTTACCTGCTTCTTCCTTTGTGGGTCGCAGGGGTCACTGTTGCCCATGCTCAGCCATCACTGTGCAAGAGGCAGGGTACACCCTGGACAGGTCTCCAATCCATCACAGGGACAGATAGAGACAAACAACCATTCACTCTCTCACTAACACCTAGGGACAATTTAGAGTCACCAATCAGCCCAACATGCATGTTGCTGGTCTGCAGGAAGAAACTGGAAGACCCGGAGAAAACCAACACATGCACAGGGAGAACATGCAAACTCCACCCAGAAATGTCCCAGGCCAGGATTTGAACCAGCAACCTTCTCGCTGGGAGACATCAACTCAACCACCTGTGCCACCGTTTAAAAAATAAATCTAAATGACTAAATCTTTGTCAACAATCCTCAAATTCAAATGGTATCTGTCCCGTGTGGACAGTCATGTGTAAGTTTAAAGTTAACTCATGGCTGAACCTTTGACCACAAAGCTCACATTTAAGTAGTTTCTGTCCAGTATGAACTTGTGTGTGAAAGTTTAAATTGGACTGCCGCCTAAACCTTTGTTCACAAAACTCACATTTATATGGATTTTGACATGTGTGGACTCTCATGTGCCAGATGAAATTACCTTTATTGGTATATCTTTGTCCACAAACATTGCATTCAAATTGTTTTTGTCTTGTGTGGTCTCTCGTGTGAATGTTTAAACTTGTCTTCCGGTTAAATTTTTGTCCACAAATCTCACATTCAAATGGTTTTTGGCCAGTGTGGACTCTCATGTGTCTGTTTAAATTTGTTTTCTGGCTACATCTGTGTCCACAAATCTCACATTTAAATGGTTTCTGTCCAGTGTGAACTCTCATGTGTTTATTTAAATTTGTTTTAACTGTAAATCTTCTTTCACAAATCTCACATACAAATGGTTTCTCTCCAGTGTGGCTTCTCATGTGTGGTTTTAAATGTTCTTTTTTGGTAAATATTTTACCACATTCATCACAACTAAATGATTTTGGTCCTGTCTGGATTTTCCTGTGTGCTCCTACACTTTTCTTCTGACCCAAACAGCTTGAACGTCTTCCTGTTGAATGACATGTCATGTGTCTCTGAAGAAAATAGTTGTGCAGAAATTGTTTACCACACTCAGAGCAGCTGAAGCGTTTGTTGACAGAGTTTACAGCTGACTCAGGAGCTCTGCTCTCCTTCCAGTCTTTGTCACTGTCTTCAGTTGTTGACCCAGACTCTGACAAGTGTTCCAGCTGAGAGACAGGATTGTTCCCATCCTCGACATCTTCATCATCCTCACTGACTTCAGTCTCTGAAGAACTGGAAACATCTCCATGAGGATTTAGACCTGGGTTCCTTCTCATTTTTGCTCCTCCAGAGTCCTCTCCATCAGCTTCTATGTTCATCTGGTCAGCGGAGCTACTGATTGGAACATCTCTGTCCTCCATTTGATGCTGATGAAGCTGTGAGAACAGAGGCTTCTCTTCATCATCCTCACTCTTCACATGAACTGCAGTGAATGAAAACCTGCTGGCATCAGTCTCCTGCTTCACACTGAGCTGCTCTCCCTCTAATCTGGTCCAGAGTTCCTCCTCTTCCTCCTTCATGTGGAGGAGTTCTGGGTCCTGCTGGTCTACATCAGGCCTCCATTCCTCAGAAGCATCTACTCTGATCAGCAGAGTCTGCTGAACATCTGCAGGAAACACTGAAACACAGACAATATGAACACATTTAACTTTATATTCACTCATTTATCATTTCTGTTGCTTTATGTTCTACAGATCAGAACTGTTACAAGACAAAGGAACATTTTATTCAGTAAGAGACAATCAAATGTCTGTTCATCATCAAAATGCCAATAATTAGGAATGTGCGATATGGCCTAAATAATTCATATCACAATATGTATTGTGAAGGGTGGCGATAACGATATATATCGCAATGTTTTTGGTATAAAACTTGCAATAGGAATGAAAAAAAAAAGCATAGGGTGTCCTTTTGCCATAATTTATTTTGAAAACTGCTATACCACAAAATAATCTCCATTAAAAAAAATTCACTACTAGGTCCAGAGAGTTTTTAAATAATTACAACTCAAAGCATTAGGCTTCTTTCTTGTAGTGCAAAACAGTGCAAAATAATCTTGTGTAGTTTTAGCCATAAGTTTTAAACTAAAGAATATGTTGTTAACTCTTAACAGCTTCCAATATTGTCACTTAAAGCTCCCCTGACATGATCTTTTAACTTTCCAAAAAATGGCACAACATATATAAATATTAAGATTGACCTCTGACCGTTTTTGCTAAAACAATGTGAAATGAATGAAAATTCCTCCCAAAAACAGTTTAAAATTAGCGCCGTTTTTTTAACACGATAAATAGGGATATCCCCGTCGCAGGATGATGACGTCATAACAAGAAACGTCTCTCCTGCGCACCTTGAAAACAATGAGGAGATACAAACTCGATCCGTCCAATTTAGCCATTTAAAAGTTAATATTTTAGCGGATTGTCTGCAGAGAAGCCAAAGTTATTTCCAGTAAACAGCAGGTTATAATTTTTTTTCAGATCCTGCTGGTTTTTGGAGACTTTTCACTTCAGGACGTGAGCAGCTCTGTGAGGACTTACAGCATATTTCCACAGCACTGAAATGGTAATACAGTATATTAGTTAATGTTCCTAATAATTATCCAACATTAATTTATAGGTTAAAAAATTAGTCCCTTTTAAAATATCTGTTAAATATCTTATTCTTTTATTTTGTTTGTGTTTTCAGGTTTCCAGGTCTCCAGTCCATCACCTGAGGCTCTTCCTGAATCACTAGTACAACCCAGACTTTCACATCACAGCAGGTAAGATTGCATCAACAAAAAGAATAGTACTCAACAATATTCTTTGATGTAAATCTGTTGATTTTCTGTGGTTCTGATGAGGGAAGTGACAAAGTGGATGCAGCAATCAGCCCATAATGGACCCAGATGTCCTCTGTGTCCAGACCTACAACACCTGGACATCCAGGAGGAGGTGGTGGAGTCTGAAGAAGTACAAGCAGCAGGATGAGGAGAAACTAGACCGATGTCCCCTGCGTCCAGACCTACAACACCTGGACAGGAGGGTGGACGAGGAGGTGGTGGAGTCTGAAGACATTAGTTTGACCCATTGTCTTAATATACAGTATACTGCATATGATATATACTGTGTTTGTCTGTGTGTTTTATCATCAATTCACAGAAATGTCTTCACCTGAAGAGTGGACCCAGGTGGAGAACAAACCTTGATATTGTTAAACAGCAGATGGAGACATCTTCAGGATCTGTAGAACATCAGGACTGCTGCAGAAAGCTACGTTTGTGCATCAAGACATTAAAATATGCAGAAATACTACAACTGGCCAGAGCATTGAGATGAAAATGAATCAATGAATTTAATATTTTTTCTGACTGTTCAAATGAACATATTGTTTGGAAAATAAACAGGATAACAATGAACCAAGTGTTTCTGTAGTTATGTGTAAATAAAGTTACAGTAGTACACTATATTATCTGTTAGTGTTGAGTTATTCTTTGTGAGAATATTTGTGTATCTGTTTTAATTTCATTCGTGCATCTACAACTCACAGCTCATACTTTAGTAAAAACAGAATTGGTGAATGTTGAAAAAAACATTTTATTAAAATAAAACCACCCCATATTATCAAATAAATGAAAACCTCTGGGGAAACATTAATATGAACAGATTATCAAAAAAAATAGAGTTTACAAAAAAATCAGCAAGTGGTGTTTGACTTCATCGGCTCTGTAAAAATGACTCCAACACCTCCTCGTCCACCCTCCTGTCCGGGTGTTGTAGGTCTGGACGCAGGGGACATCGGTCTAGTTTCTCCTCATCCTGCTGCTTGTACTTCTTCAGACTCCACCACCTCCTCCTGGATGTCCAGGTGTTGTAGGTCTGGACACAGAGGACATCTGGGTCCATTATGGGCTGAATGCTGCATCCACTTTGTCACTTCCCTCATCAGAACCACAGAAAATCAACAGATTTACATCAAAGAATATTGTTGAGTACTATTCTTTTTGTTGATGCAATCTTACCTGCTGTGATGTGAAAGTCTGGGTTGTACTAGTGTTCAGGAAGAGCCTCAGGTGATGGACTGGAGACCTGGAAACCTGAAAACACAAACAAAATAAAATAAAAGAATAAGATATTTAACAGATATTTTAAAAGGGACTAATTTTTTAACCTATAAATTAATGTTGGATAATTATTAGAAACATTAACTAATATATTACCATTTCAGTGCTGTGGAAATATGCTGTAAGTCCTCACAGAGCTGCTCACGTCCTGAAGTGAAAAGTCTCCAAAAACCAGCAGGATCTGAAAAAAAATTATAACCTGCTGTTTACTGGAAATAACTTTGGCTTCTCTGCAGACAATCCGCTAAAATATTAACTTTTAAATGGCTAAATTGGACGGATCGAGTTTGTATCTCCTCATTGTTTTCAAGGTGCGCAGGAGAGACGTTTCTTGTTATGACGTCATCATCCTGCGACGGGGATATCCCTATTTATCGTGTTAAAAAAACGGCGCTAATTTTAAACTGTTTTTGGGAGGAATTTTCATTCATTTCACATTGTTTTAGCAAAAACGGTCAGAGGTCAATCTTAATATTTATATATGTTGTGCCATTTTTTGGAAAGTTAAAAGATCATGTCAGGGGAGCTTTAAGAAATGAACAGTAACAGAGCAGCATTTTACACTGAAAACACTTCACCCTCCAACCCTCTAGAGGGCGTCTCCTTCAGCTTTAAGGAGAGCTGACAAGACAACCAGTTTCCGCTTTGACCAGAGGGTCTCGCAGTAAAATCACACAACACAGCGTTCTGTTCACAGATCAGAGGGCAGGTTTCTCTAAAGCTGACCAACGCTTACTTTAAATTTCGACAAAAAAAAAAACTTTTGACGGAACGCAGCGTTTTGCGCATGCGTCCGAATACGGCAACACTACGGCAAGCCGGACGAAGTTAGCTTATAGCTTCGCTACTTAGCACTCGAAGAAAAGACTTTAATACCGCACTTATGCACAGTTTTCAACACAAAAAAAAGTATAGATCAACTCTGACAACTGTGATTTTCTGCGGTTGGCCGGTAGAAGACAGATCTCTATCGTAGGCTTAATTTATATCGTTTCTACCGTGTACCGTTTATATCGTACATCCCTACCAACAATATTTAAATGCTATCACCTGATATGGGTATTTGAACATTTTTATTTACCTTAAACCTTTACTTTGAAGTAGAGAAGTTGTTCTTCAGAAGGCCCCATGCAGCGTTACAGAATGCTTTGGGTCAAACTGACCTCCACTTTCGGGAAAGGAAGATGTGTTTGTCTTATGGGAAGAGAACCAGGCATCAGAAGTCTGGGCGTACGACCAGAGATGGGGTCTGCTTGACAACTTTGCAATATCAAGCTTATGTTTATGCAAGCCTCAGATGTACATTTAGGATAGGTGATCAGGGCTAGTTTGAGAGGCGTTTATTTTTTTGTTGTCTGGGTCTCCAGCTGTTCGGTCTGACCTGCAAGCTGTATTTTACAATAAACCCTGACTTTTGCAGTCATCACAAATTTCAAGTCATTCATTTAATTCATACCTGCAAATTCTCGAAGGGATAAAAAAGTGACAAACCTAGTGCCACCCCACTCCCGCCCCAGAAGATTTTGTCATTTAACATAAAAATTTAGCATTCTGGTATAACAGGGTATATGCAGAAAGTCTAGAGTTGAATTTAATACCTTTTAATACCTTTTTAATACCATCAAAATGTTTTTTAATACCATCACGGCACTGAGCTGTAACCATAGCGGCAATCTGTTGTACTTCAGTTTAGAGCAACTAATTGTAAAGTGATAGATTACTGTCATTTTCTTCCTAAACTTTGGTAGTAAATGTAGTTTTATAACAATTACTGGATACAGTACATCAATTTGCTTCTTGCCTCAATAAAAGCACTGACCTATTTGTTATTTAAATCTAACCCAAGAGAAAAAGTTTAATTGTTCCCACACATAACATATCTCTAATGGCAAATGAAAAACTGTAAACTTGAAAACAGAACAGTTTAGTTAAAATAATTCAACACTGAATACACATGTACATGCACAATTCAAAAAGAGAGGGAGAAAAATAATAACTACCATATTTTTCATCCTGTAAGTCGCAGTTTTTGCATAATTTACATGCCTTGCAACTCATAGGCCAAAGTGACATATTTATATTTTTTTCCCATATTTATAAAGCATTTGACTGAAATATGACAGTTTCCATTCATTCTGACTGAAAAAAACAACAACAAAAACAGCAGTTCCTGATGGCCCCATAGTACGGTAGTAATAGTGTATGGCATGCTGTTGTATCATGTAATAGGAAAACGTGCCTATAATGACAAATTTAAAAAAGTTCAAAACAAAAACAACTGGACTTTATTTATTATACTTATTATACTATACTTTATTGTTTTTTTTTTTCTTACACTTTTTAGAATTCACCGTGTCCTGGATGACTGAGAATCTTCACTAGCTATTAATGACTCAATCGGCCTGCCATATTCTCCCCACCTCTCTGCTTGGAACCTTCAATCCAGCAGCCAGCTGCACCACCCCGGCGAAATGCAGCCAATTCAACCATTAAAGTGCATTTATTAAGAAAATGATAACCCGCGCTCCTTTTTCCTGTTTCTCTCAACGCACGCGAAGTTCGCCAAGGCGGTGTAGTGGGTCGACTAGGCCTGGGCTTCTGTCACCACCCGCACCTTAAAGGTAGGGTTCAAGAAGGCGGGCATCCTCCCACGGCCTGCTAGAGCTGGTGCAGAGGCACAGCGAGGAAGAGGAGGAGGAGGAGGAGGAGGAG
>JBBPBX010029320.1:0-15216 GCA_038048925.1 Garcialebias charrua | reverse complement strand
AAGCAAATTTGCTCCCCAAGGATATCAGGGACACACAAACGCTGCCTAGTTACTGGTGAACTATTGTGTAAAAATGTTTGTTTTTTAAAAGAAAGTTGACAAATCAACTTGTCGCAATTTTAACTTCAATTATCAAACTGAAGAGTGAAATTGTAGATTGACTAGTCAAACGCTGAGAAAAGGCTCAGTTGAAAAGGAAAATTGCCAGATGATGCTCTTTTGATGTACTCACCCTAAGTCATACTTTTTAATGGTACATATGAATTTCTTAATTGGTTGTATTATTTATGTTGGTTAGTAAATCACAAAAAAGGGTAAATCATGTAATCTGGACAGTTGAGTTTGCTCAAATTGGCTGCTTAGCAAAGTTAGTAAACTGGTACAGTAGTGCAACAATAACCAAGGTATTTTTCAATTTAAATGCTAAATAGTCAAATTAATCTGCTATTAATTGTTTAAAAGTTATGTACTATTAAACAAGAATCCATCCATCCATCCATCCATCCTCCCTTCTTTGTTTTCTGGTCGTGGGGGTCACTGTTGCCCATGTCCAGCTATCACTGTGTGAGAGGTGGGAGTCACCCAGGATGGGTCTCTAGTCCATCACAGGGACACACAGAGACAAACCAGACAACCAACCATTCACACTTTCACTTACACCTAAGGGCAATTTAAAGTTACCAATCAGCCTAATATTAATGTTTTTGTTCTGTGGGAGGAAACCGGAGTACCCAGAGAAAACCCACGCATGTGCAGGGGGAACATGCAAACTCCACCCAGAAAGGCCCCGGGCCAGGATTTGAACTTGCGACCTTATCGCTGAGAGGCAACAGCGCTATCAACTGCGCCACAGTGCGGCTAAAATTAGCTATAGTTTTACAGATGAAATGGTTTTCAATGGTTTCAATTAGGGCTGGGCGATTTGGACCAAAATAAATATCTTGATATAAATTTTTTTTATCTCAATATTTTTAAATCTGCGAGATATCGCCCAGCCCTAGTTTCAATCAACAAGAGATTATATGACCATTTTCAAACAACAGTCAATCATTCTTCTACAGGAAGAAATATTATTGAAAGGTTTAGGGGAGTTGACATTGTTCTTAGAAGTTAATCTTCCAGGAAATTTACATTCAGGTCAACCTTATGAGCCCTATGAACTACATCTTGAACCCTATAGGTCTTTGTTTCATTTCCAAGTTTATTGCAGAGTAACAGTAATAAGAAAATACTGACACAGTGCAGCTTGTTTTGAACAATTGTCAAAGCTGCATCTAAACAAACCACAAGACTAAGACCAAAGGATAAATGTTTGTAGCTATGAACCCATCTGCACGATAAAGAGTTTAAGAATGAAATATGATTTAATTTATTCAATAGCTGAAATTGAGTCAAGGACAGGACAATAAGCCCACACACAACAGTAAATCTGCAACAGAACAAATTAAATAAAAAGAAACATGGTTGTTGAAAAATGTTTACCGGTAGTTGCTTGATGTGTTAATTTGTTTAATAAGGGAGTCCATGCCAGCTGACGCTTTATACAAATGCTACTTTAGTCAACGTATTTTGTCTTCTTGTTGGTACCTCTGGCAGCATAACCCAACCAGAAACGCCCTAATTGCTTTTTGTTCACCTATCCACTTTAATTAACCTTACAGCAGATAACCAATCAACACTTACCATTAATCTAAGGCCCGTATCAAGCCCCATACACAAGCTCTTCCATCTATACATTTAGTTGTCCTTAGTTCAAAGGATTGGATACAGGGTGGTCAACTGTGACAGGTCTTAGAGTGATCTGCAACTCAGGCTGAGCTCCCATGTGGAGTGACAAGGCTGGCTCATTTTTCTGGGCCTGCTGTGCTTCTAATGGTTTCCTTGACAAAAGCTTCACTTCCATCATCAGCAAATCCAAACAAAGGCCCAATCCCAGAGGAGTCTGCAGCTTCAGCCTGACAGATACGATGGATCATTGAATCACATTGACCCTGACAAATCAAACGTCTGTATCAGCTCCCACTGCTGGATTACTGGGTTCGGGGAAAGCCAAGAGAAATGTTGGAGAACAATGTGACACAATATAAATATTTAGTCCTTCAATCTGTGGCGCTCACAGATCAGCTGTCATTACCAAAACCAAGAAGGTTTGAGACAACTACCATGTCACATTTATTTTCTTACTTGAAACATGCACTGTTCATGTACGCTGCAGAAAGCATTGTCTGTTGTTTTATTATATCAGCAAAGATCTTGAATCTGCAGTGTGGAACCAAATCCAACTTCCGATGACACTTTAGGTTGAAGCTACTGTAGTCCGTGAGACAAATACACAGTTGTAGTATTCTCTTCATAGAGCTCATTGAGCAGCTCTATAATGTTAGAGCTTTGTTCTGGCTCTGTGCAGTCCAGGGAGAATTATCAAACCATTTCCCAATCTTTAATTCAAGCCAAGAACATCAGTGGTAGCCTCCCATCTGTGCTTTGATCCTATGTCATAATTTAAGTCATCTGTTTGGATGTCGCGTCATCTAAGGGAGTAAGACTTTAGTGAAAGGGAATACTTAGGTTCATAAAGTTTGTTTTAGTAATTATGTCAGTTTGATTAGAACTTGAAAGCGGTACAGGGATTGCACTAACCTAACGCAATAAAGTGCATAGGTACAAATATGGTAAAGTTTTATATATAGTCTGTCTACCGGTACTTTACATACTGGCTCAAATTTAATTGTTGCTGAAATAACAGAGGGATGGTACGGTCTATGTTATAACTGCCTCATATACAAACTAATATGAAACTTTTGTTTAGTTTAAAATACATCTTTTGTTTGGCAATACAGTTGAGCTTTCATCATTACCATAACACTTAGATGATACAGACTGCTAGTGCCAATTACTACTATAGTACTTTTAATACAAAATCTTTCAAAAACAATTCCAGCAATAAAAAATTGTTGCCAAAACATTCTTACCATCAGCATCTCAGACTGAGGAAGTCTTTTGGACGAAAGACGAAACATTTCTACAGTTTTTTTTTTGTGTGGCTTTGTTTTGTTTTTTGAATGTCCAGAGGACCAGACTTAGCGTTTTTAGATTCTTACCATCAGGTCTTAGTAATGCTAATTTTAATTAAATGAATATTGAGATGGCTAGTTCTGAACTGCTGGGAATCAAAAACCTGAAGGGGATGCAGCACAGCTGCTGATGAGGATGACCTAAGGACATTCACCAGACTAAACAATAACCAGGGTGGATTTAAAATGAGGCGTTTTATGGGCTGAACTTGGGAAATTGGAAAAATGAGCACCTTGTTGTTGGATAAGTTCTGACGTTTGATATATTATTCTGGAAACGGCCTGTCCTGTTATCAAAAGGCCACATTATCCCTTAACATAACTCTCTTGTTAGTGCTTACTCCACAAAGTTGAGTGTAATATGAGATACCAGTGAAGAGAACATTTCATCCATCTTTTTGTCCAGTGTTAACCCTGTTACTACCATGCCATCAAGTTTTTTTTCTTTTATCATCTTCTTAGAAATGTAATGTAGATTTTCCATTCTTTTATACCATCTGCCAGTCAGTGACATTTTCATCATTTGGCTTTGGTTTCCTCTAAATTCTTTCCTTTTCCCTCTGCCCACATCAAAACCCTGGACGGGGATAGCTGAAACATTCCCGGACAGCTTGCGGAGAACACCTGTGTGTGCATGAGTACAGGCAGTGTATGCATCCATTTGTTAATGCGGTGTGATATGTACATGGATTCTTGAGTAACTACAGAGAAAATGTATTCAGATCCTCTCCCCAAATCGTTCCTCACTTTCTCTCAAGATTTCACATCCTCCTCTACATCAGAGGCACGGATAAAGAGGCAGTGTGTGCTTGGCAGAGGCCTAGCTGTAGCCTGACATGACGTTAAGTCCTCTGAAGCAGCACTTGATCTTTGCCGGGATGTCTCTTGTGCAAGAGCGTGGCAGCTCCAAAGGTTTTTGTGGCTAAATAAACCATGAGGAATTCAGTTAGATTCCTTTATACACCTTTGTCACGCGTGCATGCCGCAACACTTTTATCTACACATTTATCAATTTTCTTTACATGCTGGTGCCTAATTCCAGTAGTCCTTGTGCAAGAGGCAGGGTACACCCTGGACAGGTTGCAAGTCCATCACAAGGTCACATAGAGACAAACAAAAAACAACCACTCATGCTCTCACTCACACCAAGGAACAATTTATAGTTACTAATGATTCTAACGTGTATGCTTTGGGTTCTTGTGAAGAAAGAAACCAGATTACCTGTGGGGAAAAAAAACATGCGTGCATGGCAAGAAGCATAAAAACGCCACAAAGAATAGCCGGAAGGCAAACCTATGACCTTCTTGCTGTGAAGCAACAGTGCTAACCTCTTTCCCGCCATGCCGACCACCTCAACATTAAAATGATCATAATTTCTACAATGTATAGTGTTTTCTTTTTTGTGTCTCTCGGGCATGATGTGAGTACTAAAGACTTTAGTTAGTGGGGTAACGGCTGTGGGGCTTACCCAGGGGAGCAAGCCTTTGTTGACATGGGAAGCCATAAATAAGGGCCCAGGGCGCAATGCCATGTCATGCGTCATTTGGACCCCTCCCACCACTGAGCTGTTGAGCATGGCACCTCCTAGGGTGTAATACAAAACACATGGGCAGAGGGCGAGGGGCAAAAGCATTTCAGAGTGCCATACTTCTGCCTTGTCAGCAAAGGATCTCAGAGAATAAGCAGATCCAGACAGCCTCTGTGATAATATTGTACAGCTCTTTACTTCCATAGAACTTCATCAGGAAAGCCAATAACTGGGCTTGGTTAGTTTTTATGCGATAACATCACATCCTAATCTCAGAAAGTCCCAAATAAAACATGAGGTATCAATTACTAAGCAGTAATAAGGACCAATTTGTAATGGATAAATATTTACATGCCATAAATTCTTGGCTGTGAGTTTAAATAAATACCGGTACATCAGAAGTGAAAATTAGTGTTTATTTGGAAGATGAATTTCTCTTTTGTTGCAAGCTTTTGGATTCCATAAACAACTTGTGCTCAAAGGTGTAAATTGTAAAATAACCTTTTTTAGAATACATCTGACCTCTTGGGGTAGTATCTCTCTTGGGCTACACATGTTGAAGACTATCGGTAGATGGGGAGTCAAAACTGCAAGAAAAAAAAAAAAGGCAATTTTCTTGTGTATGAGTGGCAAAATTGCATTCTTTGGCTGTTGTACACCCCCACCCATATTCTAGTGAAGAACATTTTTGAAATTAACAGATTTGGACCAGCTTGATGACATTCTTTTAATCATTTATCGATTTAATTTAATTTAGGGTTTAACCAGGGTTCACAATATCTGCAACAACTCTGTGACTAATTTGAGCGAAAGCTCGTTGCAGAAATTTCTTGAACATATTCAACCTCTGCAAATGCTTTGAGACATTTTGGAGAATTTCTTGAGATTACTATTCGTCAACAAGTCACCAACAATTACTGCCCAGTGAGATATGCACAATTCATAAACACTTGTCATTCCCAATCTGCTACGAAAGCACGGCCCATAGTGTATTAAGTTCCGGGTCGCACGGTTGCTTATGAATAAAAACTGTCTTAATTTACTTAGAAAAGTACAGGCTCTAGCTCCACCAATCTTCATGTAGCTAATTTATGCCACTCATATTTCTGTTACAAATCATTGGTTGAGAGGATATGTGATGCATTAGACCTGACCCCCAGCCTGGGCTGAATGTGGAAAAACCTTGCAGGACACAGAATGAATTATTTCCATGGTGAAACAGCGCTGCTCAGTGGTGAAGCTGCATTTCATTTTAACCATGACGTAAATATGTCAATGATTTTAACAGAAATACGAGTGGCGTAAATGAGCAACATGAAAATCGGCGGAGATACAGCACATACTGTACTTTTCTAAGTAAATTAAGACAGTTCTTGTGCATGAATGGAATTATTCTAGTACATTTTCCTTAATCTAGCATGTTCAAAGGTGATCCGTGTGACCCGTAAGTATTCCTTTCAGCGCATGCGTAATTTAGCTACACTACGGATCGGGCTCCATGACAGATCAGGGAATGACAATGCCTCTAGCATTTTAGCTAGCGCATCTGTATTGTGCACTGCTAGCTTAGCGCTACGTCAGTGCCGGCAGTAGCCGAGGGGGTTGGTTCGGTAGACAGGGTGCCCGGTTCTGTTGACAGGGCGGGGAGACCTGCTTGTATAATGGTAGGGGAAACACTGCAGTTGGTTATAGAGTAATTACTATTCATTCTCAACTCATTAAAACCTATTTATGTGTTTTGCTCTGTTGTCTTATCAGTACTTTGCCTTTGCACAGTAAAGTTATTGAGGTCAAGAGTGACAACACAACACATTATTTGACTAAGAGAAAGTCTCCCTGCACTTTCCATCGAGGACTGTGGCAATGACTTCCCTCCATCCATCCATCCATCCATCCATCCATCTTCTTCCGCTTATCCGGGGTCGGGTCGCGGGGGTAGCAGCCTAAGTAGGGAGGCCCAGACTTCCCTCTCCCCAGCCACTTGGAGCAGCTCCTCCGGGGGAATCCCAAGGCGTTCCCAGGCCAGCCGAGAAACATAGTCCCTCCAGCGCGTCCTGGGTCTTCCTCTGGGTCTCCTCCCGGTGGGACATGCCCGGAACACCTCACCAGGGAGGCGTCCAGGAGGCATTGTCAATGGCAATGACTTCCCTTTACATTGTAAAATGTTCTGTTTAAATTTTTTGCTGTGTGTGTTTGCGTGTGTATGTACAGCATTTTAGATTATTTTGGTTGTTTCAAATATGCTTTATACAGGTAGTCCTTGACTTACGACGGCCTCGAGTTACGACGTTTTGCGGTTACAACGCACCTCCCATAAAAAAAATAATAAAATATATATATATATATATATACAGTATATATTTTGAAAAGTTTCATTTTGAAGCCGGTTTACGCAGTTTCCGGTTTAGCTGCGGAGGCTACAGCTTGCCCTGTACTCTCTAAAAAAGCTAAGTCTGGTCCTCTGGACATTCAAAAAACAAAACTTGTTGGACCAAGCTGGACAGGCAGCAGCTGTGGAAAAGTAGCTGTTTTATGGACGGCGGTTTTACGACGTAAACGAATGGAGAATCGAGAGGAGGGACGGAGAAACTGGCTTCACCAGCATTCAGAGTAGGAAATTAACTCTTTCTTCCCTTCATTATGGCTCTGAAATGTATGTGTTTTTTGATAATTATGTAAGGTACTGTGTTAAGATAGGCTAAGTGCTTGATAAAATACAGTACTGTACGTATAAGGCGCAGTTTGGACGTATGTTTCGAGTTACGACGTAGCGTAGGAACGGATCTCCGTCGTAACTCGAGGACTACCTGTATATATATATAAAAAAATAAGACCAATTTACCGGGAAGGCTTTACACTAAGTCAGAGGGGGAAGTAACTATGTATATCTTTTTTTTCCATTCTGCTAACTTATTCCATGACAGATGATGAATAATTGCTTGAGATGAATGGATGAGGAATGCATTAGTGATGGGGCTAAAGTCCGAGATGACACCGGGCGAGAGAAAAACAGCAGTCTGTGTCAGTGAATCACTAACATGAACCATGACTAAAGTGAAATACTTCCCAAAAATGACTAGAATTTTCATGAACCTATCGTACACAGACACAACATTTGTGACAATAATCAGGGTGGACTACATTTTTATGATTCATTTTAGCAACTAAAAAATAATATTTTCATCATCAAAAGTGTTTTTTAATTAAACATTGAGGGGTGGATGTTTTTTTTTTCTTCAACACATCCACTATTATGTGTTCTGCATTATGTCCATGCCCAAAAGGTATCCCCACTGATTCTACAGCAATGCCACCAAACGTCACAAACACCTGGCGAGCGCAACCTTTCAGTGCCAGGAGAAGAAGCCTCTCTAATCCTGAACAATTGGACTCAAATTGCCCTGGGGGAGGAAGAAAAAGGGGTGGAAAGAGAAGCCGACCTTCAGGCACTCGCTCTCTTATCAGCACAGAGATATTGATCGGCCCCAGGGGGGGGGTTCCCATTTCTCTTTTCTGCTCACCAATCTCACTCTTCTTTCTATTATTCTGGTTCTGTCAAAGATCAAACATGATTATTCTAAATGCTCTTTTCCAATCTATTCTGTTTCCTGTGTTGAATTTACATCAACAAAGTCTTTCTGGTCAATGTTAAGCGTGTATGGCCAATTTATGGGTCAGTGGTTTGTGGGGATGCAAATGTGATTTTAAATGTATGTGGTTGTTGCCATATGACAAGTTTAAAACAGATTTTTACTATGGTAAAAGCCGAGATCTTAATCACTTCTCTTAATTTGCACAGATAAAAATCCTTGGCGATACTGCAGCGAAGCAAATCAACCTCAAATGAGAATATCAAACCGTGTTTCCATCTATTTTCAATCCGAATTTTGAGCGAATTTTTGAAATTTCGCAAAAATCTAAATAAAAATTAATGCGAATCAGAAGTGTTTCCATCAACTGGCTTGAAGCGCATCTACCAGGCCACGCAAAGCGGCATTACGTCAGACGTCAGCGTCATTACGTCAGACGTCAGCGTTACGCATGTCTACAGTAAACAGGAAGTAGCGGTTGAAAACAGGACCCGACCACACATCTCGGCAAAATGGAGAGAATATTTCAGGTATGTGTTGCTATCGGGCAAGTTGTATTTATTCTGTCATGCCAACTAGTTTTAGCGATGTTACATGTTGTCCGGAGACGAAGTCACGTGACGTAAATGTTCGCTACGGCAGAACTGAGTCGGCAAATCTGTTTCCATCTCTCGTTTTGCGCATCGGCTCTGTGCGAGCGTATCAACTTTTTTGAGAATTTGAGGAAGTAAATTTGAATCGTGCCGTTTCCATTCAGCTTTTCTGATGCGATACTTCAAAATGCGCATCTAGAAACCTTGATGGAAACACGGCTTCAGTCTGACTGTCAAACATTGTTGATAAATCTTAGCCAAGTGTATTAATCTTTAAAACTCTTTGCATCAACAACATTCTGGATGAATGAAATGTCAGCTGAGTCATCAGTAGGAATTCCACTTTCCATCAAGTCAGATTTTTGGTGTAAACTCCTTCAATCAAAATCAAATCCTTAGCATGTACGCACGCACGCATGCATGCCCGCCCGTCCATCCATTATCTTCTGCTTGTTCTGAAGTCGGGTCGTGGGGGCAGCAGTTTGAGCAGAGGTCCAGACATTTCTTTCCACAGCCACCTATTCCAGCTCTTTTGGGAGGACTCCAAGGTGTTCCCAAGACAACTGAGAGACATAGTCTTTCCGACAAGTACCGGGTCTTCCCCAAGGTCTCCTCCCAGTCAGACATGCCCGAAGCACCTACTTAGGGAGACACCCAGGAAGCATTCTTGCCAGATGCCCGAACCACCACAACTGATCCTATCAATGTGGAGGAGCAGCGGTTCTGAATAACTGAATTTTTCACCCTATCTCTAAGGGAGAGTCCAGCTACCCTGCGAAGGAAACTCATTTCAACTGCTTGTATCCACAATCTCATTCTTTCAGTCACTACCCAAAGTTTGTGGCCATAGGTGAGGGTAGGAACGTAGACTGACCGGTAAACAGAGAGCTTTGCCTTACAGCTCAGCACCCTCTTCACCACAACGGACCGGCACAGAGCCCTGGTGGCGCAGAGGTTAGAGAAGATGGGCCTGTGATCGTCGAAAGTCGCAGATTCAACTCCCGGTAGTGCTGGACGATAATTCAATAACGATAAATATCGCAATATACTTTTATTCAATAACGATGATATGAAGTTTAAGCATACAGGTAACCCTCGAGGTACGACACCTGCGACCTACGGCAACTCAGACTTACGATTTTATCATATTTAATAAAAATATGATAAAAAAAAAAAATATTTTTTTTTTTTGTGTTTAAAAGTTATTAATTTCATGTGTATAGCACTTTGTTGCAGCTGTGGTTGTTTTAAATGGCTTTATAAATAAAGTATAATTATTAATTTTACGTTTTGATAAGAAATTAATCGTATTTACGCAACTTCCGGTTTCCGCTCGCCACTTCCGGTCGCCATTTTACAACTGTACTGCGGTCAATGGAGCTCCGGAGGCTACTGTCAGCTGGCTCCGTGTGCCCGATCAGGGTTGCCTCATACGGATAAATGAGCTGGAAACACTCGGTCAACTCTGTGGACGTCTCAGGTCCGGAGGAGCAGCCGCGGATCGCCCCGCGATCGGCGGCCACAACGCCGCCCGACATGCTAACGACAGCAGCTAACAAAGCAGCTAACACAGGCGAAGACACCGAGCCGACATGCCGCGGAGGATCCATCTGCGGCCGGGAGCTCGCCGCAAATGTCCGCCTGGCAGTCGGGGCCACCGGCTCAAAGTAAGACATTATATTTTTTATTTATTGTGCAGTTCTGTGCGTGTTTATGGCCTTAGTATGTCTGCTTGTTCAGTCTCATGCCATTAAATATGTGTGCGGCGCTCCGTTAGCGGTATAACCGCGACCTATGTCAGAAACGCGGACCTACGATAGGCATGTGTTTTTGGTCCGCGAGGTACGACAAAATCGACCTAAGTCACACACGTAGGTCCCTATCCCTGACGTAACTCGAGGGGTTCCTGTATTTTCGATATTTCGATAGGATTTTACAACGTTTCACTGACGTTTTTCTGTTTCTGTTCGGGTTGGAGTGGCTGCTTCAACAACCCGCCCGGACAGAAAAAGCTGTGACACAAAACGTGCGTGGTGACGTCGTTGTTACGCAGCGCTCACTCCAGCAGCAGGCGTTAGCGGTAGCAGGCTAAAAGCTAAGCTAGTCTCCAAAGCGCGTTAAGTTTTCGCTTCAAAACGAGTCAAACGAGTGCTCATGACCGTCAGAATGTGACTGAACAAAGTTTCACAAGCGAAGAGAAAGAGACGACATCACTGATGAGAGGAAAGACTAATTCGTAGGTGTGGACGTAGTTCGGTTTTGTTAAACTGCAGGTCTCATCTGCAGCGAGTCTTACTCGGTTTCTTTATTTTGCAAAACGTGACAAAGTCGTTCTAACTAGCGGTGGGAACATCTAACTTGTTTAATCTGAAGAGTTTCCACTCGATAGAATATGATGAGTCAGAAGATGAAGAACAATAAAGTTTGAGCCAACGTTTCCCTGAAACAAACAGCCCCAGCAGCGCTGCATGTTTTTTAAATTCAAAATAAAACAAATTCATCAGAAGAAGAAAAAACACTGAATGAAAATGTGCAGAAAGACGAAAATAGTGTTTTAATATCTGCCCCTTGTTTAAAAAATACAAAATAACTACAAACAAACAACAACCTTCACTTCACCACACCTTCCCAACAACTTTGATTTAATCATATTTTAAAACATAAGTTTTAGAAATGTTTATGGTGATATCAAGTCAACACAATCCTGTTTCCTGATTTACAACTCAGCTCCTTCAAACTAGTCCTAAATGGAGGTTTTACAAACATTTACATTCCCTTCAGGGTTTAATAACTTTAAACAAATTTTAATTGAATATTTGGGGGGTAATTTTTTTTCAGTTTTATACATGACTTGTAAAATACTATGTTCAACCAAATCATAAAATTTTAATAATTTAAACTGATGAAATATTTGTTGGGTGACCATAGCACTTCCTACTAATAATTCTTATAGCTCTTTAAAAACAAAACAAAAAAAAAACAGGGTTTGTAATAGTTTTACATGCTTTTCCCCAAACTTCAATACAACAGATTAAATATGGAACAATCATTACATTATTCAATATATTCAAAACTTTGTCATTCAAAAACTATTTTACTTTATACAGTAATGCAATTGATTTTGTTATTTTTATTCTTAAGTAATTTCCATGAGATTTCTATGTCAGCTTCTTATAAATAACAACACCCAAAAGTTTTATTTAATTAACTATGAATTTCAATGCTGTAAATTTTAAAGATGTTTAAAGTTAAAACTATTAATATTGACACAGTTGAGAATTTTATGGCAAGAAAGTTCATGCTCAATAATCCACGTACCAAATCCAATAATTTTCAGTCGGGTCATCTGGACAGTTTCTTTTTATAGAAATTGGATGGAGGATGGAGGGTGAAACGTTTCTATAAAAAAGAAAGTGTCCAGATGACCCGACTGAGAATTATTGGGTTGAGAAGTTTATGTTTATTTGATGGTGATTTCCATCTTTTTGGAGGCTAAATACAAATACAAGGAGAACATTAATTTATTTGTATAGTTTATAGTTTTTTTTAGGCTTTTATATTGTTTATATCGATATCGAATTATATCGTTATCGACCGAAATTAAGAACTATATCGTGATAAAAATTTTGGCCATATCGTCCAGCCCTAACTCCCAGTACTGTCAACATCAAAATGTGGGTGGAAAAGGTGAAACACCCATACCTGCTTCCACTCTGGGGCCCTGAGCAAGGCCCTGAACCACCACCATTTGCTCCCCAAAACAGGTATCAGAGAGTCAGAGAGAGTCAGAGAGTCTTTGTCATTTGCACCGCATGTGGTACATGTGATGAAAACGAGATTATGTACACGGGGTCCCAGTTACATCTCTTGAAAATAAGTTGACTATCTGTATAAATAACGGGTAAATGGAAAAATACTGCGGATGCTGCACCAATCTGTCTGCCAATCTCAAGTTCCATTCTTCCCTCACTCGTGAACAAAACCCCAAGATATTTGAATTCCTCTATTTGAGGCAGAACCTCACCCTCGACCCGAAGAGAGCAATCCACCCTTTTCCAAATTCTGGCATACGCTTTATTTTATTCCAATTGATCACATATAAATCTTCTTTCCTAAAGGTTTTGTTCATTTCATTTAACGCTAGTTCATTTTAATCATAAAAAAAAGGATTAAAAATTGTTGAATAGTTTGAGAACCAATTTACAGCATTCCAACTGTTTAAGAATAAAAAAAATAAGGTGAGAAGGTTCGCAGAGCTTGCATCTGTCAAAAGGCAACTACCCCCCCCCACACACACACACATAGAAAAGACAAATTTAAAAGGGTTAAGAGCATTAAAGCGAGGCTAAGCTTACAGTGACAGCTACCAGCTGCATGCAATAATCTCATGACCCTTTCATATTTTTTGTGTCAGACACATCCGTGTGCACAAGACTTGGTGTCTCATGGACAAGAACATCCGGTAAGAAGAGAGGAGGCCCAGTCAGACAGCGTTTTACACCTTGTAGATCCCTTAGCTCTTTTTTGCGATTTAATCATTTAACACACACAAGGGACATGTCTGTAAAATCTTTTGCGTTGTTATAATTTGCAACCAATTCTCACACAACCAGCAAGTGTTTTTCATTACCCAGCATGCTCTGTGGGTCTATAAGATGTGGACAGACACAAAAAAGTCTGCAACTCACTGACAGAGGGGAGACTGTGAAATCCACCATGACTTAACCCCTGAAGTGTTATGAAAACCCAACATTGTTTCTTTGGTAACTGATACTGTGTACTGTAGAGACAGATTATGTTTAAAGCATGTTTACTAAAAATAGTAAATTCCAATATATCTATATCCAGAAGAAGACATCAGCGGCTAAAACTCCTAAATGTCCTTGATTGACAAAATATGGAACGATCTTACTACAGACAGAAAACACATGGCTTTGCATAGTACCACATTCAAGTTCTCCTGAAGCAGGCGGGCTTGTAACCAAGTGTTCATAAACAACAAAGAACCTTTTCTATTGAAGAAAAAGCCATATTATGGATTCTGTCAGCAAACACCAATGTGAGCCAAGGCCAGACACAGAGCAGCTGACGTGATAAGAAAACACAGATTAACAGCGACTGGGTGGGCCTCACATAGAGAATAAAGGCAGCATGACATGATCTACTTTTGGGGAAAGAGCTGGTTAGGAAAGTGGATAAAGTGTTTTTTTTTGTAAAATGACAAATAATGTGATTAGGAACTCTTGAAATTAGATATTTGGATGCTAAAGGTCCAAGTGTGTTCGAGCTTTCCTGTTGCACAGCACCAAAGCTGCAATCCACTGTTTGCCAGTGAAGCTTTTATCCTCTAATTGAGAGTGAGCAGTTAATTATTTATGGACAAGTCTTTACGAGCAACCTCACACATTTTTACAGCATTGCAAACAGGGAATAAACAGCAGGACGACACTGTGCTCTAACATGGGATTAAGGCCCGGCTAATTAGATCACAGACAGTAAAACAGTGAGGAGAACTGTTAAAGTGGGAGCAGAGACTAGCCCGAGTGAGAGATCAGGTACAACCTGAGCCCCGACACAGCATGCAGCTGACAAATGACCGAGGGAGGGTTTCTCATTTCTGCTGCTTTCACTGTGGTGTAAATGCAAAAAACAGACTTTCAAAGACAAAAAGACCCCCTTACATCCATCCATCCATTCATTCCTCTCTCCGTCTACTCCGGCTGCACCAATGTTGTGGTTGGTTCCATGAAACAGGGGTCAAGGTACTAATGGAGGACCTTATGGCCTTGTTTGCCTCTAGAAAACACCCCTGCCACACACTACCACTCCCTGTTCTCTTATAAATCAAGCAGGCTTCATTGGAGGCATTAGCGTTCTCTGATGTCCAGACCATGTCTCATTTCAAAGTCCTTCCAAAGGCTCACATGGTTCCAGGTTTACTAAGTGAACCAAAGAAAGATGATTGTGCAGGGGGGAATGTACAATAAATAAAAGCAAATTAAAAAAGGGTTATAAGTTTTGCTTTCAGGGTAAAATTAAGAGGAAAATTGTAAAATATACACACCGTTGTCCATTAGGGAAAAAAAGGGGGGCTCTACAACAAAAATGTTTATTCAGTTACTATGCCGCAAAACCTCTTTATTGAAAACATCTCCAATGAATCCCATTGTAAACTAAAACAAGTACCACACTACTTACCCGTAAGCAAGATGCATGTGTACCGGTATGCATTATTAGGTATAGTGCAGATAAAAAATGTTTTCTTTAAACTGAGAAAGAACAGTTTTAATCAAAACACATTTTTCCTCTATACAGTCTTCATTATACATTTTTTTAGGGGGCAATATCAAGTACATATCTAAAATGTCCATATACATCTATATCAAAATTTGGATCATAAAATTGGCCAAAAAGTAAAGCTTTACAAAAAA